>CAUYQU010029388.1:0-12530 GCA_963574635.1 Cheracebus regulus
GGGGGGATGGGGGCAGCAAACCACTTTGCCATGTATGTACCTATGCAACAATCCTGCATGATCTGCACATGTACCTCAGAACCTAAAGTACAATAAAAAAGAGATTTAAAAATAGAACTACGATATGAAAAAAAAAAGCAATCAGAGGTGTTGATGAGATTCCTGCATATCTACAAAATATATATCCTAACTTAAATAAATGTATAAACATTGATTAAAATTGATTTTTCCATTTTTGCACATTTGAAATTAAGAGGAAATATCATTAAGCAAGATTCCAGTGTGGATGCTCATGTTAATTATAGCTATATTCCATTTCCAGATTTATTATCTAGTCAAAATTCTAACTTTTCCTCATCATTCCTCAAATATTAGAAATTCTTATTCTGCTCTTATCTTTGTGGATCAATTTATTTCAGTCTTTATAGTAAGTCTAGCTGAAGATGAATTACTCTAATCACTATTTTTAAGGGATCTCCTTATTGAATTTTCCTCCCATTTCCTGCAAAGATGCATGATTGCCATGCTGAAAACTTTCTTGATACTTCTGTCTTTTAAAAGAAGGGGAAAATATTCTTTTAGAATGATTATTACTCTCTCTAATAGGGAGAACCCTCTAATAGGGTTCGTTATCCTCTACTGACTGTTCCTTGCTTACCTCGCTTCTTGTCTACCCTGGAAAGATGATTTGTACCTGAAAAACTGACTTCTTTTGCATCCAAACAGTTGTTAAGCCCATCTTCCTCCCCCTTTTTATGGCCATTAGTTGAATATCTACCATTTCTCTACCAGGCATTGGGGAAGTGAAGGTAAACAATCCACACTCACTCACAGGCTTCCATATTTCCACAAAATAATGGATGTCTTAAAGATTTCTGTATGCAGGACTTTAGAAACATAAAAGAATGGGGTGGTGAGATTGATTAGGTCTCCCTAGCAGAAAGCAATCTGGGAGGTAACAATGAGATACAAACTCTATTTCTTTTATTCTAGACCACCTTTGCTCCCCTAGCTAAAATATCAAGTGAGGATTCATGTCCTTCAGAGAGGCTAAAATCTACCTCCCAGACAAGAATTAGCCCCTCTTTCCTATAGTTTTCAAATGACTAAGTTTATACATTTAATATGGCCAGTGTTATACTTATTATTTTTTTGTTTATATATATGCCTTCTCTACTACTTGGAGATTCTTCAAAAAATTTTATGCATTTAAAATGTATCTTATTCTGTGTATTATGCTTTTTTAAGATCCTATTACTTTGTATTTTCAGACACATTTATTGATGATGGCTTTATGTATACACTCAATGAGTGAATGATTGTATAAAATTCTTAGAGAACAGCACTGTCATATCATTTGCTTACTAGTTTCCAGGTGGTTAATTCAAAGTTTTATGTTAAATCATGGATTTAATAGTGTAACTATACTTTTAAAATTAAAAATTCATAGATACTTTTTTTTTTAAGTTTTGAGAAGAAGACTATTTTTTTCAGTATTTTAGGACTCTTGTGATTATATCTGAAGTAGGTTCTATACACTAAAGCCACTATCTGTGTTTGACACCTTATAAAATACCCTACATTTGTATAAAATATAATATTTATAAAAATATAATACATATAAATATTTGTAAAATATTTATTGAAAAGGGCAAAATTTTATATTATTACTACAGGTGATTACCACAATTTTATAGTTATGCACCTTATAAAATATCCTACTTAAGTCTTATTTTTTCCTGAGGTCTGCTATTGCCATACTTACACTGGCCATCTTTAAAAATAGTTGGATTTTTAAGCTTTGCCTTTTCTAGAAGCTGTTTTTTTTTAATTCTTTTCTTTCTAATATTTTATGCCTTTAGTTCTGGTGTTGGCCACCAGGTAGCAACAGTGCCTTGAGTAGCTCGTCTCATAAATAGGAAACTATCGTAGACTGACAAAAAGATGAAGTTCTCTGCATTCAGGAAGGAAAGAGTAAATGTCCAGGATCCTCAATTTTTAATTCCTCCCTGGCACTGTGTCCTCATGTTGTTTATTGCAAATGCAAGCAGAAATTATCAACTGGCCATGAGCAGCCTCCCTGTTCTGCCAATCCGTTATGTGACAGTTCACTTCATCTCAGGGCCACTGAAATACAGTGAGATGAGGGGCAGATGGCAAGGAGCAACATGGATTATGCTAGGAAAGTGTACGACAACTGCAAACAAGAAGAGTGAAATCATTAAAAAAGTATAAGGAGAAAGTACTTCCTTCTTATGAACATATCTAAAAAACCCATAATATTTATGAGATTGCTTTTTAACCATGAGAAACACATTTATGCTGATATAGAAAAATCAAATATGTTACTTTAGATTTTTCTTCTTCCTTCACCCTTAGCGATACCTCTGGGTATTCTAGTTGTGCGTGGAGACTGTGATTTGGAGACGTGCCGTATGTACATAGACCGCCTACAGGAGGTGAGTTTTTTAGTCAATTTCTTATTCTCCTCAACTTTCCATTTTTGTACACAATTACCAGCCATATGTATTTGCTTCTGAAATGATGCATTTGGAGAGGAAATTGAAATGTGGTGGCTTTGTCCTATAAGCACACATGGTATGTCACCCTCTCTCACGGTCTCTGCTGTTTCACTCCTCAGAAGGTTGAAATGGGAAAGCACTGATCGGGTTAGCTACAGGGTGCTGTTGCCCTGGTGTGTTCCATAACTATAACTTGGAACTTGTCATCTTTCCAGACTGTGTACCTGTATTTTTTCAGCCATTCAGAATTTGAACAGACACCGATAAATAATGAAACAGTGATATTTAATGTTTTGTGTCTGACACTTATGTCAGAGACAGCTAGATTTTGTAAACAAAATAAATAAATAAATAAAACTTCTGTGGGAAAGAAAAATCCTCTACATTTCATGGGAATTTGTCAGATCACAAAAGAATAATCTCTATATATATTTTCTCAATCTGGTCTTGCTGTAGAGAAACAGAAAGGCAGTGACCCCACATATAGCACTCCCATGAATTTGAACTGCACCGGCAAAGCCAGGAGACCAATCTCATCATTACAATTGTTGTTGGTTGTTTTTGCAAAATTTTCAGGGGTAATAGTAACTGTTTCCACTCCACAAATAGCAAAAAACACAAATAATGATTTTTTTATCATTGTTTCTTGATGAAAGATGTATATTAGAGTCTCTTTTCTTGGGTGGGACCTAGACATTTTTTTAAAAAAATTTTATTTATTTTTTGAGACAGAGTCTTCCACTGTCACCTGGGCTGGAGTGCAGTGGCATGATCTTGGCTCACTGCAACCTCTGCCTCCCAGGTTCAAGCAATTCTCCTGCCTCAGCGTCCCGAGTAGCTGGGATTACAGGCCCACACCACTATACCTGGCTAATATTTTGTCTTTTTAACAGAGACAGGGTTTCACTATGTTGGCCAGGATGGTCTCATACACCTGACCTTGTGTTCCACCCACCTCGGCCTCCCAACGTGCTGGGATTACAGGCGTGAGCCACTGGTGATCTGATACCACTTGATGAAAGCAACTCTGTCCCAGACAACATGTTATATATAAGTAAATACTGTAAATAAAGTAGATACATAGTGTTTAAAATTCCTCCAAGTTGTACCCACTTAGCCCTTAATATTTGTTTCTGTTTCTCTCGGTAGAAATAAATTCAGGTGGGAGGCACAAAAGTGATATGAAAAATTGCTGATTTTGAGGAACAGATGACAAATTTTGAATACTGATATGAATGAGAGAAAAAGAGTCAACAAATTTTGTACTTATGGTTTCATTAAGCTATTTTGACTGAGGATAGCTGCTTAAACAAGTTAAAATGTATGAATTTTTAGTATGTGTCTCAGGTCCAATTCTATTAATATATTCCCAAACTTCTAGTATCTCACTTCTCAGAATAATATTTGTATTTTACTGTGGAATCTCACTCTGGAAACTGTAATGAAACAAGTGAATCATAATTGGTACCAATACTTTATACCTTTTTAAAGAAATTTAATACTTGGAGAGCTTTGTTAACAATACTTCACAGTAGAATAATATTAATACATGACTGATGAATTGACTTTGTTGAAAACCAACTTACTTAATAGTATGTTTAGTGCACCAGTATTCAACAAAAAGTAGGATTCTAAAAAAAAGAGGCAACTCAACAAATAAAGAGGAAAAGTTTTAAAACGAATAAAGAGTAAGTTGACGAAACCCTGTGGGCATCAGGTGTAAGGACAAAGGTCCCAGGATTGCTGACATCCGTAAATAGAATCACTACACTCATTAGCACGGGAGCCTGGGAGACATGACAGTGGTGACAACTTCGTTATAAAACTTTATAAAAGGAGTCAGGCTTTCACAATCCACCAGTAAAACCTCATTAATTTCAATCCTGTTAATTTGCACTTCGTGATAAGGTGGAGGTGGTTGGTGATTTTTTCTTTGTGGTCTATGAAAACCCCTATTTGCTAAGCAACTTAACGATATAAACAGTTGCCATGACAGTATATATCTGGTCTAAGATAAAGAAAAGCTTTCTAAATATTTAAAGGGATTTCAGAAGCTTTCTTCACAAGCCAAAAGTTCATATGCAAATTAAATATAATCCCCATTTATTAGAACAAAATTGACTATCCTTTACGTTTGGTCTCCTCCATAGGAGATTGAAATAATAATACTTCACTTACCTGAAAACACTACTTAAGATTTATAGGTTTTAATAGCTTACTGACCTTCTCTCCATCCAACTTGGTTTGCTTTTATTATTGCTGGCATTGCCTTCTTTATTTAATCTTTATGAATTTGGGTGTGTTAGATACTTTCCAGATGAGAATAATAATATGAAATTGGGAGTTAAGTTGAGATCGAGTTGTGGGGCAGCTTGTTCAAACTAATTTTAAGGTATGGGTTTTTTTCTTGTTTTTTCATTTTCTCATTAGGACCTACAGTCAGTTTCTTCTGGCTCCCAGAGAGTTCATTACCAGGTAACAAATAATTGACTCTCCTTGTTTCTTACCTTCTGGCCAAATGAAGTCTATCTTTCAATTAATGTCTCATTTTGATTTAGAGTTCCCATCTTCCCTAGGGATAGAGTTCATTCTAAGAACCTAGTGGAAATGGTATTCTGATTCGTTTACATTTTCCTGATTTTGGACCAGGCTTGTCTAACACAAATTTAGACTGTGGATTTTCTCCTAGATCATTTAGAAAAGATTATAAAATTGAGTGCTTTCAGTAACAAATACCAGAAAACTCAGCGGCAGATAGCTTAGCATGGAAAGGGTCTCTTGGTTCACATAAGCATAAAGTCCAGGTCAAGGTGGATTTCTCATCTCATTTGGTCACAGCTCACACTCCACTTTCCTGCTGGTCCTTCTGCTTTGTTCTCCTCTTTTTGTCCATTTTACCTCTGGGCTACATGATTTTGTGATCCAAGATGGCTGCCACTAGCAACCAGGGCTGTATTTTTTTTCGTCACCTCCAGAAAAGGGAATTCCCTGCTTCCCATAACCATCAAGCAAAAGTTTAAAAATATAATTGGAGTGGTTTGTTCTGGTCTTTTGGATGATCTAAAAGCCCAGTCTTCCTTTCCCTATGGCTCATGTAAAGTCCATAGGAGAATACTCAGTTATTCTTTGTCCCAGCAGACTTTGGGGGTGCCATTTCTTTCTAGCCTCCTCATCCCACTGGTGATGCACAGACCTTTTCAGCCATCCTCTTACCCAGTAGATGTTTCAGACATGATGTAGATCCTAGTACACAATATTACTTCAAACCACAAGGAGCCTAAACAAAGCTCTCTGACTGATCTCATTAAAGCCCTTTTATCTGAGAGGCTCCTTACCCTGCCCTGTTAAGAGGAAAGGTATGTGGGAATCACAGCATGCCATCAACTCTCTCCAAATAAATCCCTTCAAACCCTTTATATTTCCAAGTGGGGAGAAATTTAACTATGTCTAAATTTATAAATGTGTAAATCCTGGTTTAGCACTTTACTTTGGATTTTGGTGTCTATCTTCCTATGCCTAAAATATCCAATTTAACATCCTTTAGCCTAAATAGAAAACAATTTAAAGAACAACCTATACCTTGTAGCCTTCTAGGTAGCTTTCTTCCCCTACCAATGATACCATCTACCCTGGGCTGAAGCAGCTTATTTATCTTCAGCCTTAATGATAGGAATGGCCTTTGTGTTCTTATTTGTTTGTGTGTTTATTTCTCAAACAATGTATCCCACACTTCCAGAGTTCTTTCTTCCATCTGCCTGGCCTTGAAAGGAAGATAAGTCACTTAGGATATGTTTACATTAACAACAAAACAAAACAAAACAAAATGAACTTCTTCTAGATTGTTTTTGCCAACCATTAGAAGACAAATTTCCACCTTATTTTAGTTAGAGTACAACTCAACTTTCATCATAATGACTATTTCCATATTTACCCAGAGCCACTATCAGGTATAAATTTTATTTTGAAAAGCATAGTGCTTTCACAATAGCAAAGACATAGAATCAACCCAAATGCCCATCAACGATAGACAGACAGGATAAAGAAAATGTGGTACATATACACCATGGAATACTATGCAGCCATAAAAAGGAATGAGATCATGTCCTTTGCACTGACATGGATGGAGCTGGAAGCCATTATCCTTAGCAAACTAATGCAGGAACAGACAACCAAACACCACATGTTCTCACTTAAAAGTGGTAGCTAAACAATCAGAACACATGGACACAGAGAGGGGAACAACCCACACTGGGGCCTGTCAGTGGGTGGGGCGGGGGGGTGGGTGGAAGGAGGGAGAACATTAGGAAAAATAGCTAATACATGGTGGGCTTAATACCTAGGTGATGGATGATAGGTGCAGCAGACCACCATGGCACACACTTACATTTGTAACAGATGTCCACATCCTCCGCATGTACCCCAGAACTTAAAATAAAAATTAAAATAAAAAAAGCATAGTGCTTTTAAAGGTAAGAGCTGATCTCTAACAATTGGCAGTAGTAGTTATAAGACTATGAGGATATATGTTTTTTTAAGAGTTTATACTTTTTATTCCTGGACATTTTTAACCTTTACAATTGTATCAAAATATGTTAGATTTATCCTAGCTAGGTTAATGAAACTACATTTATTTATTATTCCTGGCTTATGCATGTAGTCATTTTGGTGTGAGAATTGGAATTGTGGGCTTTCGTACCATATTTTTTTATGCCACATCTATAAATATCTCTGGAGGCCAATGGATGGATAAGAGGCTACAATATGATCGAGTTATTTATTTCATGTATTGTTTGGTAATAAAAACACTCAGAAGGATTAATGATATTTTTCTGATGATGTCGAAATATTGCTGCATTTTTTTTCCTGTTTATTTACAGTCAAGTCAAATCTTGGTGTCAAAACTGCTGCATTATAAATGTCACATCAAAAGGTTTTGTGCACTGAACATCCATCACGGATGAGTGTCAGGAGTGTCACCTCTTCCCCTAACCTTCCTTAGGACAATGAAGGAGGGAGCAGAGTGATAAAAAGCAGGGGCCTTTGAGCATTAAGGAATGGTTGAAATAAAAAAGATACAAGAAGCCCAGAATTTGCTCATTAAACAGGAAAGAGACAGAGACTGTGTTAGAATTAACATGGCCAGAGCACAGGGAGAAGGCAATGAGGAATTTCCTGAGAAGGACAAGGAGAGCTGGTTGAAGCACGAAGCTGGGAGAGAGAAACTTTCGTGTTTGACTAAGCTCATCAAAGGAGGAATGAGTTGGAGGCACAGGAAATAGAGTTCTGTGTTAGCCATATTAATTTTGATATGCCTATTAGAGCCAAGAGGGTTGGTGAGTAGGCAGTTGGGTAGGTGAATATTAAACCTCGTTAAAAAATTCAGGCCCAGAGATAGAAATTTTGGAGTTGTCAGCAAACAGATGGATGGTGCTTAAAACTACAGGCTGGAGGAGATCTCTTAGGAAGGAGTTCAGTTAAAGAGGAGGGCCCAATGTTGTATCTGTATTTATTCATGAATCAAGAAGAACAGGTGCAAGAGAGCAATTGGTCAAGAAGAATCATGGAAACTGAAATGAACAGCAGGGAAGCTGGAAATCAAGTAGAAGGTGGTGTTACTTAAGCCAAGAGTGAAATGTATTTCAGAGAGGAAGGAGTAATGGAATGTGTCAAATGCCAGTGAGAGGCTGAAAAGGCATGGATTGATTTCTATATTTTTTCTAGGGGTGCATATTATAAAACACATGGGATATAGGTGCTATTGATTTTTATGTAGAAAGTGACTGGCAGGAAATTTAATACTAAATCTTTCACTTCTTAGTGCAGAAACTGATTACATCAGAATTCTCTAGTTTGTCCCAGGGGGAGTAGGGAGTTTTATAGGTGAAAAAGTTCTAAGAAACATGAACAACTAGATGCCTTAAATGCCTTTTAATGAAATTTTTTGTCTATGAGATGGCATTAAATATGCTTGGAGAGTTAATTGTGAAGAGAATAAATAAATACCAGTATGTTTTAAAACTTGAGAAATTCCTGTCAGCTCATTAATTGGCAGCTAGGATTTTAGCTGACTGTTTTCTAAGACCAGAAAAAACTCAAGTGAAAAGCAGCATTTAGAAAGGTGTACGTGTGCCCAAGACACCTTATTAGTGAGCCATATGGCAGTTTCTCACCACTTAAGCATTTCATTGCTTTGGTTTCTTCCTTTTCCAAATTCATAGTGAATTGCCAACAAAGCACTGAAGCTCAAAAATGACACCTCATATTAACCTAACAAGGCATTATGGGTTTTACAAGAATGTGTTAGATATTTATGGCTTGTTGAAAATTCCTTCCTACACCATCTCTGAGGTAAAAATACAAAGGCCCCTCCATCCTAATAGCATCGATGTAACCATAACTAATATATTTTACAAGTAAAATGCATTGCACATGCAGATTCAGGATATTCTTGAGGTTGGCAAATGAATAAGAATTCATATAAGAATTGGACTCTACTTTCTTATTTGATAAAGATGCTTTATGGGGCCACCTACTTTGAGATAATTCCATCTCGACTTCCTCCCTCGAAATCATGATATTGCTTCTTAACCCCAAATCATAAAGGTACTAAGGAATAGAGGCAGATGCACTCATTCCAGTGATTTTTGAAAGATTTTGCTCCCCGTGGGGGACATTTGGCAATGTCTGAAGACTTTGAAATATATTGGAAAAGGCCAAGAATGCTGTTAAATGTCTTGTCATACACAGAGAAGCCTCCTACCACAAAGAAGTATCCAGCTCCAAATGTCAATAGTTTAGAACTTGAGTAACCTTGAGTCAGTCTGATGGTTCTCAGTGCATAAATGAGAACCCCAGATAGGTATAAGACCTAGATGAGGAAAGGGAAAGGAGAAAGAAGAGGAGCAAAAGAAAAAGTAGGAATGAAAAATAGAAGGAGGCATTTATAGATGTAGTAGAGTAGAATAAAGAGAGAAACAGGAACAAACAGGGTTTTTTTATAGACACTCTGGGTGGGTTTTCCCATTTCCCCAGGGTGATGCTCTATGGGGCACTAAGTGGTAGGAATTATAACCTGAGATTTTAGTGAATACCGTAGGATTGATCTGTAGGTGCAAAAATGGATTCAGTCAAGTGATGCCTTTCTCTAAGAATTAATTTACTTAAAAATAGTCCCAGAGATAACATTATTGAAAAGCCTTTTGATTCTTCACGGTGGTACAAACGTCTTTCACCTTCATAAGAAAATTTAAAAAACCCTCTTGGTCGGATCAGAGTCTACATCACTGGTTCCTTCTCTGATCTCTTTTGTTCCCACATGCCTCCTCTTCCAGAGGACCAGTCTGTGTTGTATTCCATTAAAGTTGTGTCTAGTTCCAGGCGAACAGCATTTTCCTACAAATATTTTATTCATTCCTTTTCTCTTTATTCTGGCTGCCCTTATTCACCTCTCTCCTTTCTCTGAAATCTTTTTCTCCTCCATTTGTTTTCTGGAGTCTAGAAGAGTCCTTCAATAGATAGAGTGGAACAAGGTTTAGATAGTTTTCCTGGGAATTGATTTATCTCGTCTTAGAGAAGGACAGGGCCAGCTAGAAACTTGGAGAATGCAGTTCCTTTGGACTAGACTGAAGCTGTCAGAAATGGGTCAAATGAATTAAATAAGACTTGCTTAGAGTTAGGTCTGTTGTCTTTTATGAGTGAAGGCAGTACTGGAGTTGTCGTTATTGCTGATGGAGAACTTTCTCACACAAAGAGACTCTTGAAAATATTAGAATATTGCTTATTTCTATCTTCTACCACACTGTCACTATTTCTTCATCTTCCAAATCTTGGTTGAAGAATGGCCATGCCATTTCTATATTCCTCTGCTGTAGATGTCATGGGTGGCAAAGTAGGTTCAAAGTGAAGGGGTTTTGAAATATTAAAACAAACAATAGCAAGTCTATTTGGGACTGTAGTTAGACAGAGACACATACATACATATTTGTATGCAACATTATGTTAAAAATGGACAGATGTGTTATGTGTGGGAGATATTGGGGCTGACAGATGCGAAATTTAAAAGGGTAAAGGAGAAAAATTTAAAAGTAAGGTGATTATTGATTGGTTATTATTAAATGAGGCAGGGATTCCTAAGCCATAGAACTTCTGTTTTGTTTCTGTTTATGTCTTTTCTCAATTTTATGAAAGAAAAAGAATTTCATTCACAATGAAGGCATAGTTCAACACTAGGTGGATATTGCTTAATTGGAGAACTTACTGGAGTGTGTGATGGGGCTGCTGTGCCTTCATTAAATTATGTGTGCATTGGCTATGAGCAATTGCATGTAAATTAAGGGTATGTTGGCATGTGCACACCAAATAGTGGTTTAGATGATTTTCTCATCAATTTTATATAATTTGTGCCTGTTGGCTTTCAGAAATATATATATGAGGAATGTCAGTTTTTGCATTTGTGCATGTGCCTGTATTTTTAGCATGAGAAACAGATTTTCCATTAACATATATCAAAAGAGAAGATTCACATATCAGGGATTTTTGAAATGAGAAGTTTTTGCTAATATTCATTTAAAGAGCATATAATTTTAGAAGATTATTATATTTAAAATATAAAGTAGCATGGTATATCTAAGGTTATGTTATTTGGCCTACATTACAGAGCAATGACAGTTGCATTCATCTAAATCACACCATTTATATGAAGAAAAATAACAGATCTCAAAATGAGCAAGTCAAGTATCTTATCTCTTTGACGAATCATTGATTTGATCATGCAATTTGAGAGGACTGGGGAGACTAGAGGCCCTAAATTACCATTGAAAGCTGTAGATGTGATGATTAGAGGCACAGTTCAGGTAATTACGTGACTGTCTTCTGAAATATAGCTGCATTCATACAATCACATTTCTTAAGTATCTACTGTCAGATGCTTTTGAAAGGTGCATATTTTTAAGATTGTATTTTTTTTCTATTGGAAAACAGGTCACTGTACACTTATTTAATATGCAGCATTCACAAATCAAACATGCTCTGACCATCCATTTGAGTTCTTGTTTAGTGATGAGAACATTGCCAGATCCAATCTAGAGCTTCTCTGAAGCTAAGGTTTGCCCTGGAACCAGTATTCACTCTCCTTCAAGGAGCTGTTTTGTTTTTCTTACTTCCTATTTTCTTCCAAGTCTAATTTACAGTCCACATTGCACTGCTGTCCACCCTCCTGCAGAGACCAGAGGATGCCCCTGAATCTAGGGTAGCCTTCATGACAGGGCTGCCCACTCTACTGGTGTTCCAGGCCCTCTGAGAACAGAGAAGGTGTTTACCTGATGTGAGCTGTATGGATTAGTAATGAGACTTACTTTAAACACAAATTAGAGAAAATTCAGTATTACTTGTCTACTAACATCACTATCAGTCATTTGTATTCCAATTATTATTTTTTTAGTCCAAGAGAAAGGTGTGTAGATAGACATGAGGCAGAAATTATTTGTATCCTGTGTACTTAAGAACCAATTCATCTGTGTGGTCATGATTGATTAAGAATGTGCAAGCATAAAAAATTTACAGACCATTGCTATAAATTGTGAATTCCTGTCTGATATTCTGCTTCTCTTTATTCCTGCTCCATTTTTAACCCATACGATATGCATTTCTCTCTGATATCAAGGTCCTTCTGGTATATCTCTTGGCTTTCATAAGCTATGTGTGTTGTGCAGTATGCCAGGTTTTATAATCTTGGTTTACCTTCGTTTTGAGATTGTACGTAGTTCTAGACTTCTGCTTGGTTTTTAACTGTCCACCCAATGTAGACCTTTATGGTATACATTTTTGTTTTCCCACATTTATACAAAGTTATACACATAGACATATATGAATACATACATGAGGATTTAATTGTTGCTTAAAATACAAATGTAGCTGGGTGCAGTGGCTCATGCCTGTGATCCCAGCACTTTGGGAGACTGGAATGGGCTGATCGCTTGAATCCAGGAGTTTGAGCCCAGCCTGGGCAAG
>CAUYQU010029393.1:0-37530 GCA_963574635.1 Cheracebus regulus
TGTTCTTTTAGCTCACAGAAGTTTCTTATTATCCACCTTCTGAAGCCTGATTCTGACAAATCATCACACTCATTCTTGGTCAGGCCTTGTTCCCTTGGTAATGAGGAGGTGCGATCCCCTGTAGGAGGAGAGGCATTCTGATTTCGGGTGTTCTCAGCCTTTTTGCACACTGGTTTCTTCCCATTTTTGTGGATTTATCCACCTGTGGCCTTTGTAATTGCCAACTTTCAGATTGAGTCTCTGAGTGGACGTCTGGCTTGTTGGTGATGAAGTTTTTTTTGTTTCTTAGTTTTCCTTCAGTGGATGCCCCTTCCCCACAGAGCTAGGTCTTTCTGGGTTTGGCTCTGCTTGCTGTGAAACTCTCAGTCCTCAGCGCTTTCAATTGCTGTTCTCCTTGTGGGAATGGGTCCAGCCAAGCCCGACTAAAAGAGCACCCAGTCCCGTACACTCCGCACCGAGAAGTGCCGCGCCGGGGTGCCGGCAAAACAGCCACTCCAGCCAAAAGAGTCGTGCTGGCGACCCGTGTGGCTCCTCTGCCAGGAATCTCCCAGTTTGTGAGCAACAACAATTCGTCTGAAATTGCGACGTCCACTTGCTCTCTGCGCTTTCACTGGGAGCTACAATCCTGAGCTGCTGCTAAGTGGCCATCTTGGATCTCTCTCCAAAGCTTACTTTTAATTTCTGTTTTGATTTTGTCACCAACTGATAAAAAGCACTTCAAAGATGGGTGCCAGCCCTCAGAACACACTGTGAGTAGCACTGGTCTATGTCAAGAGGCTCTACATAAAAATTAAAGTTACCGCTAGATTCAGTATGCAAGATGCCATTCTCTAATGTCAGTTATGCTTCTGGGAAACTCTAATCAAGTGTTTCTCTTAGGTACTAATTCTGCTAGCTCTGAAGCATCTCTATAACCTTGCACACAATATTTTTTATTACAATTGAAACATTGCCATAGACCCTACATCAGGATATTTACTGTTAATATAATTTGAAATGTTCACTGACTTCATTATTGACTTCAGAGCATCTTGATCTCCTTGGACTACAGGAACTTACAGTGTGGAATACAGGAAGTTAGAGTGTGCAATGCTAATGTTGATTGAAACAGTTCAGAATTTTAGGCCAATGGAGCAAGTTTGCAAGAAGTTAGTGGAACTGAATTTCTAAAAGTCCTGTGCCCCAATACAATTTTATTCTCCAATTATTTCCCAAAATATTATATAAAGAAATCTGCCTCAAGGTCACATGCATCCTTTCTTGAAAGGCAATTCCAGGGCTCCACCTCAGCACCACTGATTCAGAATCTTTGTTAGTGAAACCTAAAAATTGATATTTTTATTAAGCAACTCATCAAAATTTTACACCCACCAAAGTGTACTTGTTTAAAGAAAGATACATCTGTATGACAAAGTTACTCTCTTACCTTACTTCTAATACAATGCAATGAAACAAATTCTTATTTTCATTTTTACATTCCTTTCAAGTTTCATAACTATATCATATTAGGGTTAGTGTATACTTAGATCAAATGTTTTTACATCTCATCTTCTTTTAATTAAAGTAGCTTGCAATATTTTGGAAGTAAACACTTTTGCTTTTTGTAGTCCTAGTTACAGAAATTGTTTGGCAGGAAAACTGTGGAATACACAGGGGGAAGAAGTATAATAACCAGCATTAAGGAAAATGACACTTGTCCTAGAATAGCTAGAAATCATTTGGGATTCATTTACTTCTGGCTTAGTGCGAGAACTGATTAAATGAGCCTAAAAACTAAGTTATCAGCACCAAGTATCTGCAGAGTAGCTGGTTCTGAAAATTCAATTTGACGGGAGTGTAAATCACAGCACAATTTTATCCTGCCTTTCTGAAATCCCTTGATCCAAAGGGACATACCTTGATGTTGACATCCAAAACTCTCAATTCACTTGTCTCCATTGGGAAATACCATGTTTTGTTTTATTCTGTTTTTCTCCCTTTTCTTGCTTCTAAAAAAAATGATTATATAAAGAATTACATCTTTGTGACCAAGATGGCTCATTTTTAGGGAAGAAACAGGCCTGAAATAAAGTATCCATTTTTCCATGACTGAGTTTGTCAAATACTTTATATTCTTTTTTTTTCTTTTAATTTTCACAGTTCTGCAAAGAGGACATCAGAATTCCTCTTCCATAAATGAGGAAATAGAAGTTAGTGAGGGTAAGAAATAAGCCAGAAATCCCACAGTAAGTGACAGAGTCAGAATTGAACCCAGCTCTGCCTTATCCCAAAGCCTGTGCTGAGTGGATCACATAGCAGGGCCTCCTAACCAAGGTGGGTTTATATGTACACCTTTTCCTCAATAGTGCTTGTTCACACCTAGATTCTGGAGTCTAGTGTTTACTACATATGCTCTATCCAGAATTATACTGCCTAGATTAAAAGACCTTAGGTACTCTTTTAACCCGCAAGGGGTGGGTTACCAGGAAAATCAACATATTGTATGTGTTCTAGAGATCAGCCACCACTTGCTTCAGGCTCCAGCGAGCCCTAAAAGCGTATCTGACACTCAACTACTTAGCCTGATTCCACAATGACAATTTTGAAATTGTCATTCCACAATGACAATTTTCTATAGTCCCTACTTACTGAAAGAACTCTGATAGAAAGCTAAGCCAAAGGGATTGAGTTTCTGAAGTTTCCTCAGTTAAATCCTCTCTCTATTTCATAAAGTCAGATAAATCCTGAGTTATAGGTGATCAATGGCACCACTCCAAATCATAGAACACTACAGGGAGGCAAAGAGGAGGTTGCCTAATACCCAATCAAATGCTGAAGGAGCTAAAATCAGTCTATACCATGGTTACCAAAGCCATTCAAAAGGTAGCTCTCAGATATGCAAAACTTAAACTGTCCTTCAAAGTTTACTCTCCTTAGAAGTCTTCCACTGGCTACCCTACAAAGATATACCCCTTGTCACTCAGGGGGCTAAGCAACAGAAATGGAAATAAACCAGCACAATTCAAGATGTGAGACAAGACCTTAACAATAAATACCTCATTAGCATGTAAGTAGCCCTAAATATTTCATCACCAAATATCTCTTTTCCTGTTTCTCCCAAAAGAACTCAAAAGCTTATCAATTTGCATTTAATACATCATTTTCAATTTATTATGAATAAGGAATGATAGCCAGTCAAAATTTCTGAGCAGAATTAAGTATGTATATTTAGTTGGATATAGTTTCAACCATAATCAAAGATCCATTGCTATAGATAACCTTTGCACAGGAGAAGAAACATTTTTCAGTTGGACAGTTTGGAATAGTGGTGTGTATATCCCACCTGACTTCCCTACTTCCAACACCCCATCACTATCTTTACCTGCCTCAAGTATGTAGACTTAACACAGTACCCAACAAGGAAGGTTTATGTCCCCTATCATCTTTCCTTTAGTTTCTTGTACAATAGGAAACCTAGACAAAGCCAATTTTATGCTCAAATGCCATAGTTTTTCTCCAATTGGGGAATTTTATGTTGCTATTACTGTTTTTCAATTAGTTTTGAAGATTTTTTTCCCCTCTTTTTAGAAAAGTAACACATTAAATGCAATATGGTATCCTGGTTTAAATCCTGGAACACAACTAGCTAAAACCTAGCAAAATTCAAATAAAGTATCCAGTTAATAGTAATGTATAAATTTTAGTACCTTATTGTTAACAACTGTACTGTAATTACATGATATATTAATATTAGGAGAAGCTGGGTGAAGAGGATAGAGGAATTCTGCTCTCTATGCAATTTTCCTATACCTAAATTATTCCAAACTTTTTATTTTTTAAACAACTATTACATATTTTAGAAGATTTAGAAAGTACAGATCAACAAAATTGAGGAAGAACTCAAAGATGACTTACCAAATTTTGTCACTTTCAGATTTGTTTCTGTAAGAAGTTATCTTTAATTCATGCTGTACATATTATCTTCAATTTTTAGAGTAAGTGGTAAGTATATTTGCATGTCCAATACTGATTTAGAACATTTATCTTCCCAATAGTTGATATTGACTCTTTTCGATAAAATGTCTACATTGTATTATATTACCAGTATCTATCATAAATTTTTATCACACTCAACAATTATAGCATTTTATGTTTATTTTTTCATGCTATGAAATATACATCAGGGCCAAATTGTTCACTGCCATAATTATTATTTTAATAAAAATTATCATAAAATTATCATTTGGGTTAATGGGTATACCCATTTTGAAAAGAAGTATATAAGAATATCCGTTTTGTTATAACCTTTCCCAGATGAAATATAATCTTAATATGAAATAATTTTAAAATACCATCTGATTCAATAGGCAAAAAGTAGTATATCATGCTTTTAACTTGAATTTCTTAAGAATATGCTGAAATGGGACATATGACAGTATGTTTACTAGGTGTTCAAACATCCTAGGTGTTCAAACATTGTGAGATGTTTGAAAATTCAGAGGAAGAAATACAAATGAACTGGACATATATATATGTGTATATATATATATGTATGTATATATATATATAATACAAATATAAGAAATATATATTTTTATATTTGACAGAGAGAGAGAAATTCAAATACATATGAGACACATACATGTCTAACATATATGAGAAAACTATTTCCCATGGGGTCTTATTTGCATTTTATTTATTTATTCGAGACAGAGTCTTGCTCTATCTCCCAGGGTGGAGTTCAGTGGCACAATCTCAGCTCACTGCCTCCTCCACCTCCCAAGTTCAAGCTGTTCTTATGCCTCAGCCTCCCAAGTAGCTGGGATTACAGGCTCACACTGCCACACCCAGCTTATTTTTGTATCTTTGGTAGGGATGGGATTTCACCACGTTGGCCAGGCTGGCCTCCACCTCCTGGCCTCAAGTGATCCTCCCACCTCAGCCTCCCAATGTGCTGGGATTACACGTGTGAGCCACCTCACTTAGCCTATTTATGTTTTTTTTTTTAATGTATAAGTTGCTTTTGTAAAACAAATTCATTTTTTCCTTTATGCTTTCTGCCTGTATCACACTTAAAAACTTTTACCCACTGTCCTTAAGAAAGCCTTAGCCATATCAAAAATATTTTTATTCATATACACTTATAGTCACAATTTTGGAGATTGTTTTAATATATATGTCTTTAATTCTTCTGTCTAGAATGTATGTAAATATGTAAGGGATGGGGTTATCCCAAAAAGTAATTATTAATTTGAAATAGTTCCTTTTTGAAATAGTAAATTCTTACAGATATTAATGTCTGTTTCTCAACTTTCTATTGTATCTACAATGGCATATCTGTTGAAAAAAACTATTGTAGGTTGATTTTTTTTTAATGTTAATACCTCCTTGTACTACTTTCCGTATCTCATTCTTCTTTATCAAACTCTAAGTCCCTATTTTCATATTTTTAAGCTTCTAGATTAGTATTAGAAACATTTTATCATGTTTCAACAACATCTTATGGCATTCTGATGGGAACTGAATTACATGAATGTATTAATAACAACAGAATGGATATTTTTACAATTTGAACCATAAGAGGATGATATGAAGCTCCATTGCTTTCAAATTTTTATCAATGTTCTCAGCAAAGTTACATATTTTTCTTCAAATTTTATTTACTTATTTTTATGGTGGTAAGAAAACATGACATTATATCCACCTTACTACTTTTTAAAATACACAATATTGTGTTTTTGGTAGAGATGGGATTTCGCCATGTTGGCCAGGCTGGTCTCAAACTCCTGGCCTCAAGCGATCCTCCTGCCTAGACCTCCCAATATCCTGGGATTACAGGTGTGAGCCACCTCACTCAGCCTATTTATGGCTTTTTCCTTGTCTACTTGTCAAATAGCTTGAGCCCCTGCTCAGATGGACAGTTGGAGGGAAGGTTGAGTGGCAAAGGTGCCAATCTAGTCTTTAGTGTCTAGCCTGTCACTGGGATTTTTATAAATTATAGCTCACGTTCCTTACCACCCTGTCCTTAGATCCCATGTTTTTTGTTTGGTTGGTTGGTTTTTTTGAGACAGCGTCTCTGGTGCCCAAGCTGGAGTCCAGTGGTATGATCTCAGCAACTATAGGCACCCACCACCATGCCCAACTAGCTTTTTGTATTTTATTAGAGACTGAGTTTCACCATGTTGTCCAGGGTGGTCTCAAACTTTTGAGCTCAGGCAATCTGCCCACCTCAGCCTCCCAAAGTGCTAGGATTACAGGTGTGAACGTCCACACCCA
The DNA here is from genome assembly GCA_963574635.1 of Cheracebus regulus. NCBI lineage: Eukaryota > Metazoa > Chordata > Mammalia > Primates > Pitheciidae > Cheracebus > Cheracebus regulus. Next base: position 6,256 of record CAUYQU010029393.1, read on the forward strand.
GCCAGATCCCATGTTCTGTGACCTCTTTTTTTCTCTAAGATTGCCCTTAACATTTGTTTTTATCTAATATTTCATGGCTTTAATACTTGAAGTGGAAAAAAAAAGGAAATACTAAGATTTACTAAGAGCTTCACACCTTACTAAGGCATTGCCCTGTAGTAGCCCTTTCTTAAATACAAAGTGCAAAAATGTATATCTTGAAAGCCTATTATGTTTTAAACAGTGGTTCAGGGAAATGAAGAATCAGCAGAGGTTATGCAATTTCTTTTCAGTTAAATTGTACATTTTAGGTAAAATTACCAAAGATCTTATCTGTGAATCTTAATCAGAAGCATAAGTGAGTACCTGCAGTTGCTATTTAAACTTGAGCACAGAAAAAGCAACTTAACTGTGACTTGTGTCCAATCAGTAAAGTTAAAATCACAAATAGGTTGACTTAATCCTGACAGCTTCTCATTTCTCTTATTAGGCTGATAGATCAGATTCTCGACACCCCCACATCTGGGCTGTGAACAGCAAAACTTCAGAGATTGGTTTTGTGTAAGGTGAACCATAGTGATTCTCCTGGAAGCCCATGGCAGGGAAAAACAGAAATTTCCTATTCCTCTCTCAAGATCCACATTGTCCACACAGCCTCCAGCTCTCTCTCCTGTGCCAGCAAGCAAAGCATTTTCTATCTCCCCACAGAAAAATCTGTAAACATTAAGTCATCTGTATGGATAACTTTCCTTGCATGTTGTTTTATTTTTTTAACCAGGAAAAAAATAAAACCACAATTTAAACCAGTAGCAGTAGCCCAGAATTAATGAATAGCTAAAAAAGAAAAAAAAATAGCATATGAGAAAACCTGCAATGACAAACGACCCCACACAGAGTGGGGAAGAAGAGAAAAGCATAAGGAATTACAAACACAGAGGGAAGAAATATTTTTAAAGGAAACTTATGAAACACCTTATAATTTACTTCAATTGCTAATTGCTTCTAAACATAAAGAAATCAATAGGCGATCCATGGCATTTTAGGAAGGAAATTGTGTGGAAATTAAGTTTAGGGAATCTAGACATATCCCATCCTTAATTTGGGAAAAAGCTAAAGACATGGATACCCGCATTCACATCTGATTATATGACTTCCATCATAATAGGACATCATAACCAAATAAATGAAAGCAATTATTCTGGTTCATTGGGTTTTTGGAGGATAGGTATGCATCGCAGATGTTGCAGAAACCTGTGGCTTAGGGAAGAAATGAGAAGTAGCAAAGAGAACATTTCTGCATACCGGCAGTAAGAGACATCAGTGTTCATCTGTAACTCCCTCAACAATATGCTGACAAAGAAAATTACTCAGCCTTTATCGATTCCACAAAATCTTCTTGAAAGTCACCAAGTCTTGATGTTAATTTTCTTTGATACCACGTAAATATGTTAGGTTGCATCTTCTGAAATTTTTTTTTTTAATTTCAAGTCATTTTTATCTTCAATTGACAATTCTGTAAGATTCAACCTAGTGAACCGGGAAAGATGGGTTGAAAGGCTGGGGTACAGTATGAATTTTTTAAGTCATTATCTCTCATCCCTATGTCCAGAGAACCATTTACTCCACCAAAGCTGTTTGGGCGGAGTCTGCTCCCTTCTCCCTCCTACAAAAAGCAAAACTCAACCAACTGGTAGTAAGTTCATTATCACAAGTAGCAATTTGATAGTATAGGAACTACACCAGTATTTTAATTATGTAAATAGAGTCACTCCTAGGCAAAACTGTGTTAACAGGAAAGGAAAGTTATACATGTGATCACGGCAACAGAGGAACTGGTTAGACCTGGGTTGAATCCTCTTTCAAAACTACTATTGACCTACTATCTTGATACCCTGGAGAATCTCTCTGATGTTCCATTTCTTCCTTAATAAAAACTAATATTTTTATATCTACCTGGTAGGATTATGAAGATTAAAAGAGAAAACGTACACTAAAATGTTATGGTGAGCTAGATGCATTCTAAGTCTGCATTAAATGTTGGTGCCTTGTATTTTTTCACTCCACTCCAGAGCCTATCTACCCTATCTTCTTAGAATGGCCTAGAGAAAACCGTGTGATGTCTTAGGTCTTTCATCTATTAGTCCTGGCTATTTACTGCATGTCATGTAAGGATCTAATCAATAAAGTCTAACCCATTTCTAGTGATTAACAGGCTTGTCTTCTAGAAAGATATGCATTTTAAATAAACAGAAATCCCTCTTTCCACAACAAGGAGGCCAAATGGTTGAGATCCAAGCACTTGTTAAATTCTAAGATCTGGGGTTAGCATTCGCCCTCTAAAACACAAGTCACCAAACTTTTCTATAAATGGCCAGAGAGTAAATAAGCTATAAAGTCCATGTGGTCTCTGGTGCAACTGCTCCGTTTTGCCATTGTAGCTGGACAGAAGCCAGACACAATGTGTAAATGAATGAGCATGGCTGTGTTCCAATAAACTTTATTTATGAACTCTCAATTTAAATTTTATATAATTTTATGTGTCACAGAGTATAATTCTTTTTAAACTATATAAAAATGTAAAAACCATTCTTAGCTCATAGAATCATACAAAAACAGCTTTTTTTTCCTTTTTCTTTTTTTTTTTTTGTATGTGGCCTGGTGGCCTGACCCATGCTCTGGTGCTCAAACTTAGCACATTAGCCACTGCCAGCCCATGTAGCCAAATGCAGTTTCTTCTTGTAATTTCCCAGTAAAAAGCAAAAGAAAGGAGAAAAAGAAAAAATAGAAGGGAAAAAAAGGAGGCAGACAGGAAGAAAGAAAGCAAAAAGAGAAAAAAGGAGAGAAAAGGTAGGGAAGAGGGAAAAAATCCACAGTTCAACAGCGTTGTACTCATATTTCTCTACAACCAAGAAATGTGAAGTCTTAAGTTTGATCATAGGGACCTTGTCTTGGTTTCAATCACAAATTGTGTTTCTTTTGATTCACAGGTAGATGGTTCTAATCTACTCTTATTTTGCAATCTTGCATCAAAAAACTGCACTTATATTGCTATTCTAGGGATTCTTGGCATTAAATTTTTAGCCCAATTGAAAAACTGCCCACTGCAAGCTGCTGTCCTCCTGCAAAGTGAGGGATTCAGAAATAACCCAGCAGGACATGACATCTTGGTTTAGACGTCCATTCTGCTGACTACTAGCTAAACGATCTTGGGTAAAATAGTCTCTACACAGTTTACTCGTCTTTAAAATTGGATTATATTGGTTAAAACAACATGCCTGGCCATATCTAGGTGGGCCTGCTACAGCCCTTAACTCATAAAATTACAGTGAAACTTAACTGAGAATTATATATGCAAAATTTCTAAAACAGTAGAGCTGCTTAATAAATTATGGTCATCATTATTGTCCTCTTAAAGATACAAAAACCTGGTACACTACACAAAAAGGGGTCACAGAATTATTGTAGCAAGAAGAGGGCTGAATATTGTACAGGCTGATTGCTGCTAAGCTGCCTGGAAAGCAGGTGAAACTCTTGAAATTTCTTAAAGGAGTGCTGTTATTAATGCTGCTTCCAGAGATGGGGAAGTAAGTTACTTGGAGACATATTGGTGGGTCATTTTGCATAAGACATGCAGAGGAGGGAGGAAATATCAATGCCTGCCAATTGCTTTGGATTTTTATCAAAACTGGCAAGGAATTCTTATTTAAAAAGAACGAAGAAATAACATTAAGTAAATTAGTGGTTTTAAAGAGAGAGAATAAAAGCAAAGACAATCTTGTTCATTTTCCTGGAAGCTTAATAACTAATTTGGCTCTAGATTTGTATTAGAAACAAAACAAGTGCTAGTTAAACACAAGGTAGTTCATGTGTGTGAGTCACAGGAAGTTCTGTGGTACAGGGAAATTATATCATGTAATTTTACGATCTGCTGGGCAGTAATTTCATTTAATAAAGACACAGATGTATGCTTTGTCACACAGAGAAAAGTTTTCAAGTGTTCCCATCATAACTTTAATCAGTTTTTACATTTTAGTCCCTCTGGCATATTTCTTCTTTATTCCTATGGCAAATTTAACTTTTACAGGATTAAAAAATAAGTTTTATAAAAAAGGTACTTTACTTACATTCCCCAAATCTATAGGCACTTCCTAGAGCTATAACTCAAGTTAGAGAAATAAATCAATTGAAGGATAAAGATTTTTAGCAACTGGAAAAACATTTCACATATAGGCACATCAGTCCAAAGAAAAGCAATGCTTGAGCACAGCATTTGGAGAGGAAAGCAGTAATTTTTTTTTATAAAAGTCATAAAACCAACTAAAGCATCAAGTAAAAAAAGAACACTATAGTTGATTTTAATTCCTTGGGATAAATGATATATTTCTTAGGAAGCAAAAACATGTTTTCTCAGCATTATTTTGTTACATCAAAAAGAACAAGAAAGTGAATGACAGAGAGATACCCAATGTTCATGGATTGGTAGACTCAACAGTATTAAGATGGCAGTTTTCTCAGTTTCACCTATGACATGTGAAGACATAAGATGTCATCACTCTCTATGTTACAACAAACAAAACATGAACTGGATGCATAAGACAGGTTTCATGCCAAACTGCCACTGCAAAATCTGCAAACAGAGGTAACTCCAAACAATTACAGCTGATATCTGCTCACTGTGAGCAGAAGCCTTCTGGAGTCAAAAAATGGGAAGAACACTTAAATGGCAGCTTTGATGAATTCTGGGAAGCTAAGCATAGATTAGCATGAGAGAAAAACTCCTGAGGTTAACAGTCTGATGGGGGTGCCATAATTTTCTGGGCTTTATTGAGATAAATAATACAAGTATTCAACGTGAAAATTCAAGAAAGATGGCTGTGGTAGGGGTCAGGCAAGAAACAACATTGTGAAATACATATAGAGCCTTATCCACAACAAAGCCTACTCTCCAAAAATAAAGACTTTACCAGAGCCTCAACTCACATGGAAAAAGTCATTCCTATGACTCAAGCCCCCTCTAGCTTTCATGTTCAATCTAAAGAGAGGGAAGCTAAGAAACCTACCACACTGAGATTTTATTATAAGATTATAGAATACTTCCTCTCCCTCAGACTACACAACACCATTAGGTCTCCAGTATAGTAGCAGTGAACTACAGCTCGGAGAGTACCAAAATATAGACTCTACCAGAATTGCAGTTTTGGCTGGGTGCAGTGGTTCATGCCTGTAATCCTAGCAATTTGTACAGCTGAGGTGGGAGGACTGCTTGAGATCAGCCTGGGCAACAAATGAGACGCTGTCTCCACAGAAATCAGAAAGTTAGCCAGGCATGATGGTGAGCACCTGTGGTCTCAGCCACATGAAAGACTGTGGAAGGAGGATTGTGTAAACCCAGGAAATCAAGACTGCAGTGAGCTGTGTTCATGCCTCTGTGCTTCAGCCTGAATGACAGAGTGAGACCCTGTGTCAAAAAAAAAAAACAAAAAACAAAAATGGAGTTTTGGGAGAATCCCAAAGAGAACAAACAAGACAAAAGCAAAGATACCATAGGGATGTGAAGACTCTGGCACCTATAACTACAGCAAATTTTAAAGACAACCTAAATTCTACCCATATAACATAAGAAGTCACATTAAACGTTCATTTAACTCGATTCCTATTACTTCATACATTGTCTAGAAAATAAGATAAATGTCAAGAGAAAACACAGTCTGAAGAGACAAAGCAACCACTAGAACCAAATTTAGATGTAACATAGACTTTGGAACTAACAGGGAATTGAAAATAATTGTAATTAATATGTTAGTAACTGTAATGAAAAAAACAGACAACATGCAAGAACAAATAGGAAAGATAACCAGAGAGAAACTCTAAGAAGGAATCAAAGGGAATACTAGATATCAAAAAACTGGAACCTAAATGAAGAATGCTTTTGAAGGAAATAAAAGCATTTTCCCTCAAAATATATTTTTTGACTCATTTTGAAATGACTGCTGGGGGGTGGGGTCAGAAGACAGAAGTGACCTTGCAAAGCTCTCTTTTGTAAAGGAAATTTGCAGCTGTGGAGAATCTCCATTAATGCAGCCAGGTCTTTCCTTTCTTGTCCTTTCCTGGATCTAGTAGAGATTAAGTCTGACATCTTTAAAAGTTTGAAAAGAAATAGTTATCATCCATTGTCTCTGAGGGCTATGGCCTATGAGACTTCATCTGTGTAACCAGGCCACCTTTGCTAGCATAGCCTCTTCCTTTCTCTCTCCCATAACCTGTCTTGACCCTCACATTTGACTTACAACCATAGTATGTTTTGGCCATGCTCTGAGCCCACATTATTTTAACCTCAAGATGGTATATAAGCTCCTGTACCTTGCTGGGGGCTTGGGTCTTTATTCTGAAGCCTCCTGGGCATACATGTTAAATAAATTTATACATCTTTTCTCCTATTAATCTTCCTTTTGAGAGTTGACTTTTCAGTGACGCTTCAGAGGGCCAAGAATTTCTCTTGGGAGGGAGAAAGGCAGGAGAATAAGAAAAAAAAACAGAATATCTAAGAAGACATTAATAAATGAAGAGGTATTGTATGTTCATGGGTTAACAGATTCAATAGCATTAAGTTGGCAGTTTGTCTCAACTTGATCTATAGAGTGAACACAATCACAACCAAAATTCTAGCAAATTATGTTTAGATATCAACAAAATAGTTTGAAACTTTACATGAAAAATAAAAATGCAAGGAATAGCCAACACAACCCTAAACAAGAAAAACAAAGCTGGATGACACATATTATTCAATTTCAAAAGTTACTATAAAGTTAAAGTACAGATACAATGTGCTATCATTAAGGAAAACAGACACACAGATCAGTGAAACATAACAGAGAGTGCAGAAATAGATCCAGACAAATTTAGCCAAATAATCTTTAACAAAAGTGTAAAGGCAATACAGTAAAGAAAAAAAAATGGCTTTGCAGTAAAAAAAAAAAAAAAAAAAAGAACGAAAAGGTTGCTAGAACAATAGGATACTCATATGGAAAAAAAAAGAGGGGGAAAGAAAAGAACTTAAACAAACACCTTTTACCTTTCACAAAAATTAACCCAAGTGGATTACAGACCTAAATTACCTTGCCCTAGAATGATTAGAACAGAGATATTGTAGCTTTTAATGCTAGAGGATAAAGAGGGAGATTGAGGGGCATAGGGTCTAGATTGGCTAGTTTTCATACAAAAGGTAAAGATTGACCTGCTATGTCTAGGAATTAGCTTGCTCTGGGAGGGGCGGTTCCTCGAGGGTCTCCAGGACCTCAAGATATCAAAGTATCAAATACAGAAACTAGAAAATATGGTTATTACACTGTAAAAGCCATGCAAAGTCATAAATGAATCTTAAATACCTATTGTTGACTAAAAGAAATCAGTCTGAAAGTCTGTATGATTCCATTTAAATGACCTTCTAGGGAAGCCAAAACAGTAGAAACAGTTAACTGATTGGTGATTGCCAGTAGATTAGGGGAAAACAAAGTTGAGTAGGTGAAGCACAGGGATTTTTTTTTCAGAGCAGTAAAACATTCTTTGTAATACTGTAATTGTGGATAGATGACACTATGCATTTGTCAAAATAGATTAAACTTTACGGCACAGAAATTGAACCTTAATGTATATAAAAATTTAAATATCATTTAGGAAGTTGAGGAATCCTATGATGGAAATAGTCACAAAAGAATCTATTGTACTACAAACGTATAAAATAATCTCACTGATGGGATGGGGGAAAGTGCTGACTTGAGCAACTTAGAGTAAAGCAAGGGAAAGTGTGCAGAAACACTGTACTCTAGCTGATAAAGTTGTTTTTCATGAAAATATGGGTTAACAATTCTAAACCATTATATACACATGCTGGAATAGAACAATTCAATGAATATATGATAGCAGGTAGAAATCAGGTTTCTCATATTTTGGAATGGGTATTTACAAATAAGCAAGGTATAGAGACATTAGTATAAGCTTATGTTTAGCTTAATATAAATGCAAATGATTGCATACAGTAATACTGAAAAAATATATAGATATAGATTGGATAGTACACACACATGTACGTTCTTGCTTTGCCAGCTCAGAAAATCTAAAGGCAATGACACCCAAATAGTAATCAGTACACCTAGCATCCAGATCTTGTGGTTTCCAAAACCATTCTCCAATAAAAATGTCATTCTCTATTACCAAGACTCCTTGGCGAAATGGTTGATTCTAGGACTGAGGCAGGAAATATACAAGATGAGACCAGAGCATCTTGCAGGGACAGAAGGTAAGGAAGTGCTCAAAAGAGCCCATAATGATTATGGTATGTAAAAGAACACAAAGGCCAACAACGGTCAAAGCTGAGACAATTTGAACAACAGAATATGGTATTAGATTATAACCCCAAGTATAAATATTCATGACTACACATTGATTTAAATAAATGAATTATGAGTTCATCTTAAATAAATGAATAAATACATGGAGAAGAGACATCCCCCATGCAGAAGAATCCCCAATAATTTATGTAGATCCTCCACTCTCAAATGGGAAGCATAACTCCCCATGCCTTACATGTGTGCATAGTAACTTCTTCCCCAGGAGTAGAGTACAGCAAGTGGGGGAAGGAACGGTGTAAGAGTAGAGAAATATGATGCCGTCTCAGGCCAGTAATCAAGGTTAATATGATAGTGCTAAGTCATATTGATGGTATATATCCTTGAACTTGATATAATGTGACGAAAATGGCACTTTATCTCTCTGGTATTCCTCCCAAGAACACAGAATCCCAACCTAATTATGAGACAGATATTAGATGAATTCCAACTGATGGACATTTTACCAAATACCTGAGCGGGATGTCTCAAAACTTTCAAAGTTATCAGAAACAAAGAAACTGAGAAACTGACCCAGCCAAGAGAAACCAAGAAGACATGATGACTAAATGTAATGTAGTATTCTAAATGGGACTTTGTAACAAAAAAAAAGCAGCATTAGGTTTAAAAAAACCTAAGTAAATTTTTTAAAAATATGAACATTAGTTAGGAATAATGTAACCATATTTGTTCACTAGTTGTGACAAACATACCATAGTAATGACAGATATTAATAAGAGAGGAAACTGTATGTGGGGTGTATGGAAACTCTCTGTACTTTCTTGGAAGTTTTTGTAAATCTAAAACTGTTTGGAAAATAAAATTTAAAATATATAAACATGCCAAGCATGGTGGCTCATGCCTGTAATCCCAGCACTTTGGGAGGCTGAGGCAGGTGGATCACAAGGTCAAGAGTTTGAGACCAGCCTGGCCAATATGGTGAAACCCTGTCTTTACTAAAGTACAAAAATTAGCCGAATGTGGTGTTGCATGCCTGTAGTCCCAGCTACTCGGGAGGCTGAGGCAGAGGAATTTCTTGAACCCTGGAGGCAGAGGTTGCAGTGAGTGAAGATCATGCCACTGCATTCCAGCCTGGGGGATAGAGTGAGACTATCTCAAAAAAAAAAAAAAAAGAAAAAAGAAAAGAAAAAAATACATATATATATATATATATATATATACACACACACACACATACACATACATAATCTTTCATATTCATTCTGTATAAGAGAACACAAATTATAAATTTCAAAAAACCTGAATAATTTCTTTAGGTATCTAAGGGTATCAGTGATTATATAAACCATCCTATATACATTGAATCCATATCTTCTACCTATTTATGCAACATGAACATTTGTCTCATAAGTATTTATTGGTTTATTCTTTGCTCATGCAGTAATTCAACAAAGTTAAAGGATTAACCACATGCCCATGGTTAGTATTACTATACAGGCCTAAGGACATCTTTAAAAATGCTCTAAGGGTTTAAGTTGGTAGCAAACTAAAAAAACGCTAATAAAAGCAGAACTCTCCGAGTTATCAGGGGGAAAAAAACAATTTATTTCATTGGCAAGGAAAAACTATTAGCTGTTTTTCTAAAGCCTTCGTAAGGTATTCTACAACCTACTGAATTTTAAAAGATCAGTTTTGGCCACAAGCCCAAGCTGAGATTTTTTTATTTGTCAGCATACTGAGTGGGGAGCAGAATAAGAAAACACTCTGCACCTGTCCAGCTGTCAAGCAAGCTGTTCTGCCAGTAAGGCCGTATGACCCAGCAGATCTGATGGTGTTTGAAATGTCTGAGGCAGATAGGCATTTGGCAAGAATCTCTAGGTGAATCACACTGCAGATTTTTAGGATTTTGAAACAAAACTACACCATCCTTTAACAATACCCTTTTTTTTTCCCTGGAGAAACAGCTTACTACTGGGCCCTGGTAGAAAAGGAATGCTTAGCCATGGACGTTTAAATTACCATGCAACTTGAGCTGCCCATCATATATTGGGGTTCTTTGACCTACAAAGCTGATAATTTAGCATTCTGTAAGCAAATGAAGTGGTCCAAGAGAAAAAAATTTAAGCACATCTTGAAGTCATAGAGATGGCCAGATATACGTTACTGAAGCAGAGTGACCAATGGTTTAGTTGGACCTCAGGGACTTAGAAGAAACAAGATTGGAAAATAAGCCCTCGGGAGATCTTCAGAAGAAATATGTAGAGAAATTCTCCAAGTGGGAAGAGTGTAAAGACACTTGAAAATGATTGCCAAAAGAATGACCCCAGCAAAGGAAGCCCTTAATAGTCAGGTGGATAAAATTACCTTTTTTATGGACATCAATAAAAGCCTCTTTTCCCAACCACTCCTGTCCTTGCCTAGTAGACTGATCAATGAAGTGGCTATTGTAGCATGATAGAGATTAGCAACACGGATCCACTCACCGAAGCTGACCTACTGAAAATGTCCAACTCTGAGACCAATGATAGCCTGCACGATGGCATTTCTGGTGAGGATTAGCCAACTACCGGACTGGTTACACTGGACTACTCCCATCATAGAAGGGCAGCATTTTGCTCTCACTGGAAAGCAGATACTTATTCTGAATTTGAACCTACCTTCTTGACTGTATCACTTCTGCCAACACCACCATTCATGAGCTTCTAAATTGCTTTATTCACAGTCATGATATGATGCCCTCTGACCAAAGCACTCATTTTACAGAACGTAAGTGTGGCAATGAGCCCACACTTAGAATTCACGGGCCTTAAAATGTTTATATCACCCTAAAATCTGACAGAATAGTAAAATGGCCTTTTGAAGATTTAATCATGGTGTCAGCTGGATGATAACACCTGCAGGACTTGGGTAATGTCACTAAGATATGATACATGCCCTAAATCAGTGGCCAACATATGGTGCTATTTCTCCTATTGCCAAGATTCATGGATCTGGAGATCAAGAGGTCAGAATAGCTCCTCAAACTATTACCTCTAATGATCCATCCATGAACAAAATATTTCTATCACATCCTTATGACTTTTAAGTTCTGCAGGGCTAGAGGTTTTCATTACCAAGAAGGTGTGCATCTACCTAAAAACACAGCAATCTTTTATTGAACAGAAAGTTTGAAACTGCCACCCGTCCACTTTGACTTCCTCACTTCAGTACATCTACAGGCAAAAAAGGAAGCTACTATACTGGCTGAATAATAGATTCTGACTCTGACTTTGGTTCTGACCATGGAAAACAGAATTACTGTAACACAATGGGGATACTGAGGAGTAGGTAAATAGGAGATCTCCTGGGATGACGTGATAGTCCTCCCATATGCCATAATTGAAGTCAGGGGAAATTTTCATCAATCTAACAGGAGGCAAGACTGCTGACTGAGACACTTCAACAAAAAAGGCTACAATCACCCTACCAGGTTAGGAACCATGACCAACTGACTTGAGGGGAAAAAATGAGCAGTACAATAAGAAAGTTATGAGTAACACCTACATGCCCCATTGCAGATATGATATTTTTCTTATTTTGATGTAAATATAATTGTGTATATTTCAACTAATTCTTTTTTGCTTCCTTTTCCCCATTTCCCTACCATATAACAAAAAATGTGTTAATAGTAGTCAATCCATATCTCAGGATGAAAACTCGAGGGATTAAAGGGGAAAGGGAATTCAGTTAGAAGAGTATCCAAGAAGGAAAAATAATTTTGTACCTTTGGGGAGGAAGTTAGTGTGTTCTCAGTTGTACATGAGATAGTTACATCATGTTAGGTGAAAACATGATTTTAATACTGTATTTGAAATTTAAATATGATCATAAGAAGTGTGTAGGAGTAACAATTTGACAATTGGTGAAAGTGATGGCTTTGTTCTGTATCAATTTAGCTAAACTGAAATTGCATTTCCTAGAATTCTCACCTCACATGGTGATGGGTAAGAGTTGGCCAATATTTGCACAAATCTGTAAAGTGGAAATAGAACCACAGCCATGCTGTCGTTCTATGAAGGTCACTGTGACTATGCCACTGCAGCTCATACCTGATCATTCATTTGAGGGATCGCCATTAGTGTGGAGTAACACCTGAACCCACTTTAACTCCTGATCCTGGTAGGTATTCTTCTGGTGCCCTAAGTCCTGAGAATAGTGTATGTGCAGCCCAGTGGCAAAGGGGGCCTGCTTCTCCTGCAGGTAACCCCTGAGGAGAGTCCAAGGTGATGACAGACAGACATGGGTTTCAGTTTATTCTAATGGGTTCATCCTTTCTGGTTCTGTTTTTTCTTGTGTGATTTTGTTTTGTTTTTTCTTGCTCCTTTACATGCTCAGGTCTTTTCCTCATCTCTCACTCTCTTAATTCATAATTGTTTCTGGCTCAACCCAAACTAAAGATACGAGGATTGCACAGACTCCTTCATCAGCTCCCACCACTGCAAAAGATCTGAACCCTGCAATTAATCTCGTATTCTTTATCATTAGTTATTCTTCTCTAATTTAACTCTGATATGTCTTACTCTTCATTCTGAAGAACACAGTAATCAAATACCCCAAAAATCATATATATAGGATGAATGTGAGTTTAACTATTATGAGATGACATGTTTATCATCCTCTTTTTTAACCCCTAGCCTAGAAACAAAAGTATAATTATTTATTTTCTTCAGCACATCTCTTGTTAAAACCACATGGCATTCTGGGAACTTTCAGCCAAGAGAAGGCAGCAAACAGGGACTCATTTTGGGTGAAAGCAGGACACATTTACTAAGAAGGAAGGATTTCCCCATCCAGGAAAATATCATCAGTCCAAATCACCAAACATGAATCTTATCTGGAATAAGCATCTGTTTGGCACCTTGAAGTGCCTGGTCTACCATTAGGCAACAAAACCGCTGGTCTTCTGGTAACATCAGCAGATGTTGTAATTATAGATTAAGGAGGCCCATCTGGTCTAGACATGGAGAAGAATCAAATCCTTTTGTGCCTATTGCTTGCAAGACCTCAATAATTGCCATATTTTATTTATCTTTGCATCCTGGAGCCTAGTCCTATGCTTAAAATGTAGTAGGTACTAAGTCGTATTCTTGAACGAAAACAAGGCCGGCTAGGGACAGGCAGGAATTGATAATGCCAAAGGTTCCTGGCATAAAAATATCTTATTGAGTGGACTGACTTAAAATGTATTTCTTAAATAACGTAAATGATGTAATTCTCTCTATGTACATGTGTGTGTGTGTGTGGACACACACACACATATACTTTACATGTATATTTATATATAAAAGGACATATAACTTTTATATATCATATGAAACTTTTATACATATATGAAACTAATAGATATCAGTAAGGTATCTTCTAGCTCTAGGTATCTATGATATCTATTATGTAATATTACACACTCTCTCTCACACTCACACATACACATACACACACACACATACACACATACATATGTATATATATAAAACAGAAAGTAACCCTAAATTATGGATGTTTGGAGCTGGAAAAGATCTTACTGGTATTTATTAATTTAATCCTTATGTAGGAATATGAGGAAAATTAGATGCTAGAATAAGCACTTATTTTTTTATTTTTTTATTTTTTTGACATGAACACCAAGAGTCAACTTTGGGCTGCTTTACCTTCACCTTTGCAGGCCGAGCCCTGGTTAGTCTCTAAGCCCAAACGAGAAGGAAAGTACATGAGCAGTGACAGAAAGTAGCCTCACTCTCATCAAATGGTATCTGTTATGCCTAAGCAAGCTCTGTTCCTATTTGTACATTCCTTCCTCTAAATAGCCTTCCTCTAGCCCAAGTTCTCACTCCGCTGATCCCATCTTGGATACTACGCCTTTTATTCCCTGACTTCAGCTTATCCAGTCCTACATTCTTGAAATCCTCCTGAAGAGCTGGTCTCAGTCCCAATACCTTCAGTTGCTTGCCACTGGACTTCAGATGCCCCTGTTCCCCATACCTTAATGCCAATTTCAACCTGCTGGAATAAACCTTCTCAAATAGGGATGTCAGCTGATACTACGGAGAGCCTGCCTAACTTCTTAGCACTGAAATTTCTGGTTGCACAGTTCAGTCCATTTTGTCTCTCATTTGCATGATTGTACACTACCCAGTATGTATCCCAGCTGAGCCCGGTGTGAGGAGTGAACACCCATTAGGTAAGTTTTAGTAAGGTTATTAAAAAACAAATACTAGGATGAATGATATACCTGATTCCCCACAGCAATTCATGCATTCTTTGTGTAGAACAGACTCATTGTCTCAAAGTAATTATTAATTCAGATTTTTTAATTCCAGATGTGCACTCTAAAACTACCTGTCTAGAAGAAACCTGGGCATATCCTTCTACACTCAAACTTCTGTGGTCCCGGGCTTCCAAAGATACTCGCAAACATAAACATCTTGAGATTTTTCCCCATTAGAAACACTGCTCAAATATCCTAAGGCCTTCATATGAATTCCGTCAAATGGATACAGTTGGCTTTTTCCTTTCTTTGCCTCTTAAGGAGGAACATCAACTTAATTTAATGTGCCCAAAAAGAGAAAAAGAAATTGAGAGTGGAGGAAGGATCACACACCTTCATAAGCTGACAACATAAAAAATTGTCTGATACCAGTCTTGAAATTACTTGGTGTTATTTGCCTACTAAATCAACATCTGTCTTAGATGACTAGGAATTACATTTTTAAAAATCTCTCTCATGCTGCAAAATTGCTAATAATGGCAATCAGTTCTCCAGAGCTAAGCATAATTGGAAATACTTTTTCTCAATGTCTCAAAAAGTAACATATTAAAAGTATATTTAAAAGGTGCTACTTCTAAAATACAGAGTCAAGTAAAAGTAAAATCGTGATTTAATCGATAATGTCAAAAATAAGAATAAAACTGGTTACTTAAGAACGAAATATTCCCTTTCCTCTCCCTGCTTCTCCCCTTTCTTACCTCCGATCTTTGCCCAATCCTTTTTTCTGTTTCTTTCTTCTTTTCCCGTAGTTCATCCAGGTTTTTTAATCTAATAAATAAAGATTAAAATATATATATATATATATATCAGCATGCCCTTTTCTAAGAGTAAATTACAGATAATGGGTAATCAGAGATAGGAGTATATTGACACAATGTGTGATACAAATTCCCAGAGGCAGAGATAATACATTTACTAAAGAGGTCACAACAAGCCTTGTTAATTGTTCAAGGGGGCTCCTGAGCATCTCACATATACGTCTAATACTAGAGATAATAAGTAAAGTTACCTGCTTATACAACAATCTTTCTCAGCAGGAACTAACATCTATAAAGTTAGAAGACATGTAATAACCATTGTAGTCTCAGTATTTAGCAAATAACAAGTACAGTTGTCCCTTACAATGTGGGCTTCCACACAGAGATAAGAGCAGTTACAATGTCTGGGCAGTTAAACATCAAGACACTCTTAGCTGGACGACAGCACCAAGTTGTGATTGGGCTCTCATTTTTAGTCTGATTCCAACTGTACTAGATCAAGTAGGACTCAGGTATTTGTAATTGTGGATCACACCCTTTTGTTGTTCACACTTCTGATGTTCTGGACCCTCCCTTTTGCTTTTCTTTTGTTATTTTGCTGAGAGATGATATGAAAGAGAAAGAGAAAGGGATGGGATGCATCTTCTCATCAGGAGGAAAACAGAATCAGTTATTCCGATTCTACTGTATCTTATCTCTATGTACCCATGGAGGATTGCCTCCAGGATCCCTGCAGATAGAAAAATCCATGGATGCTCAAGTGTCTTCCATAAAATGATGTAGTATTTACAGATAACCTGCAAACATCCTCCTCTGTGCTTTAAATCAATAGACTACCTATAATACTTAAAACAATGTAAATGTTATGCTAGTCATTGTCGTAATTGTTTTTAATTGTATTGTTTTTATTATTGTATATGCATTTATTTTTCTGTATTTTTGATCCTAAGTTGTTTGAATCCTCAGATGCAAAACTCACAGATATAGAGGGCCAACATACATAGTAAACGTTGACTGAATGAAGTGTTTAGTTAATGTAGCAGCTGAAATGCCTCATGTAATCCCAAAAGGTTTAAAATGCTCAGGGTAGCTGATTCGATTTTCCTCCTGATGGGAAGATGCATCCCATCCCTTTCCCTTTTGTGTCATATCTCAGCTAAATAACAGAAGAGATGTAAAAACAAGGGCCCAGAACATCAGAAGTGTGAACAACAAAAGGGTGTGATCCACAAATTACAAATACCTGAGTCCTACTTGATCTAATACAAATGGAATCAGACTAAAACCAAAAGCCCAATCACAACTTTGTTCTGTCATCCAGCTAAGAGTATCTCGATGTTTAACTGCCTAGACATTGTAATTGCTCTCATTCCTGTGTGGAAGCCCACATTATAACACCATCCTGGCTTGTCTTCTAGTCTCTTAGATTTCTAATCATTGCCACTGGTATTTTAATTTTGAAATTATATTATTAATATAAGGTATAAGCTGTGCCAAAATCCTCTCAACCTCCCACCTTCTCAGTCTAAAGCTAAAATTTGACAAGAAAATACTCCTTTATACAATCAGGGATAATATAACCTGTCACTTAATGAAAATCCATTAATATGAAAAAGAAATTGTAGGTATCAAGAGTAGTATTAGCATAAGTTTTAAGATGATGCACTAGAGGGAAAAAAAGTAAGAAGTAAAAACAAGGCAGAAAAATTCCCATTTAGAGATAAAAAGGATTTACAAGCTTAGAGGGAGCAATGTTGAAAGATTCAGAAAGTTTATTTTTTAAAAAATGTTTACCATAGTGAATAATGCTCAAGTTCCAGTGTCTATATGGATATAACTAATTATTTTTATAAGTAAAATATACAAAAGGGAAATCAGAAAAACCTGCAGGCAGATCACCTGAGGTCAGGAGTTTGAGTCCAGCCTGGCCAACATGGTGCAACCCTGTCTCTACTAAAAATACAAAACTTAGCTAGGCTTGGTACCTGTAATCCCATCTACTCTGGAGGCTGAGGCAAGAGAATTGTGTGAACCTGGGAGACCGAGGTTGCAGTGAGCTGAGATGGCACCATTGCTCTCCAGCCTGAGAGACAAGAGCAAGACTTCATCTCAAAAAAGAAAAATCCATTCCCATGGAATCAAGGTAGAAAGGGAATACAGATAACAATTGAGACTTTATAAGTAATAAACAGTACTTATATAGAGTACTTTTTAAAGCAGAAGTGATATGCTCCCAGTCATGATGGAATAACAGGGACTAAATTTATACATACTTTGAAATAACAGGGGAAAAGCAGACAAAATATAGGAAAGAGCAGTTTTCAGACATTGGAAAACAAGGAAATAATGGCAGTGATCCCTAAGAATCAGAAATCAAAGTAAAGGAGCCCTAAGATTGCTCTAGCTTGCTACCTGGAGAAAGTATGCTGCATAAAACAGATCAAACCAAGCAGGACCTGGGTATTTCCCTGAGTTGAAGAGGCAGATGTCAGGGTTTCAGATGGCTAAGAATTCACACTTAATGGCAGTAGAGATCCCATGGTCATGAAGGTGTTTTTCCTAGGGCGAGGCTCATCGATGCACGCTGGATGTGCTGACCACTGCAATTTCCCCAAATGTGCGAAACTCAACTGGCATAATTTGTGGTAGTGGGGGACTGTGTTTGCGCTTTCCCCTGGTCTTCATGATTGAAGAACAGGTCCAGGCTGGGCGCAGTGGCTCACGCCTGTAATCCCAGCACTGTGTGAGACAGGCAGGTGGATCACCTGAGGTCAGGAGTTCAAGATCAGCCTGGCCAATATGGTGAAACCCCATCTCTACTAAAAATAAAAATAAAAAACTAGCCAGGCATGGTAGTGTACGCTTGTGGTCCCAGCTACTTGGGAAGCTAAGGCAGGTGAATAGCTTGAACCTGGGATGCAGAGGTTGCAGTGAGCCAAGATCACTCCACTGCACTCCAGCCTGAGCAACAGAGCAAGACTCCATCTCAAAAAAAAAAAAAAGGTTGGCTGAAATTCTCAATTAATGAGACAGATTACTGAAGAGAAGAGAGAGAACATCAGAGATTATCCGAGGGTTTCCTCTAGACTTTAACTGAGTACTGATCAGCATAGCCATGAAAAGTCAGTCTTGAAGCTAAGGCAAGTAGCAATAGAAAGGAGCAGGGAGAATGATCTCCAAGGGTCACTAAAACATGGGACTAGTTCATGCTCTCAACAGCTACAATGGAAACATCTCCTAAACCATAGCATTAAGTAAAGTAAGAGTCAGTAAAACATGACCCACAAGCCAAATCTGGCATGCCGCCTGATTTTTGGTGAGTAAAATTTTGTTGGAACACAGCCATACTCACTTGTTTACATATGATCTATGACTGATTTTGTTCTGCAATAGCAAAATTAAACCATTTCAACAAAGACCATTTGGCACACAAAGTATAAAATATTTATTATCTGATCTTCTAGGAAAACATTTGCCAATCTTTGGATTAGAGCCCTCAAACGTGTTTTGCCTCAGGAGTTGACACAAATTAGTCCTAAATTAAAAGCTGTTCTGGACGCACATAATAAAACTTAAAAACAAACTTTTAAGTAGCTTAGTTATGTCCTGAAACATAGACCAAAACTAAATTTATTATCTAAAATTTATGACATAAAGAAACAAAACAAAATTTATCCTCTAAAACTCATAACTGGTATATAATTAAACATTACTAGTCATGAAAAGAACTAAAAAAAAAATGAAGCATAACAAGTCAGTAACAAGGAAATCAAAGAAATAACTAAGATAATAGAATTAGTGGACAAGGGTGTTAAAACTGCAGTTATAAATACAACTCAATTTGTTCAAGAAGGTGGAGAAAAGCGTAAGTACAATAAAAATATAAGTGGAAGACTTAAAAAATTGAACTGAAATGAAACTGCAAAGTTTGACATAGAAATGCACTGAATGACAGATTAGACACTGCAAAAGAAAAATAATAAACTTAGAGACATGGCAGGACAGGGTATCCAAAATAAAATAGAAGGAGAAAAATACTTTAAAAGTAAACAGAACACCAAAATTTTTGCAATCTACCCATCTGACAAGGGGCTAATATCCAGAATCTATGGAGAACTTAAATTTACAAGAAAAAAACAACCCATCAGAAAGTGGGCAAAGGATATAAACATACACTTTTCAAAAGAAGACATTACACAGCCAACAAACATATGGGAAAAAGCTCATCAGCACTGGTCATTAGAGAAATGCAAATCAAAACCACATTGAGACACCACCTCAAACCAGTTCGAATGGCGATCATTAAAATATCAGGAGACAACAGATGCTGGAGAGGATGTGGAAAAATAGGAACCCTATTACACTGTTAGTGGGAGTGTAAATTAATTGAACCATTGTGGAAGACAGTGTGGTGATTCCTCAAGGATCTAGAAATAGAAATACCATGTGACCCAGTAATCCCATTACTGGGTATACACCCCAAAGATTATAAATCATTCTATTATAAAGACATATGCACACGTATGTTTATTGTGACACTGTTCACAATAGCAAAGACTTGGAACCAACCATGAAATTTGACTCACCTCACCAGAAATCAAGGTCATTCTAATTTATAAAAGAAAAAACCTACCAAGTAACTTAAACTAATTATTTTCTGTAAATATTTTCATTCTCAGTTATAAAACAGCACATCCCTCTTTGCTGCTACTGTAGGACTTTTTTTCTGTATGTGATACATGTATATACACACATCTATTTGAGAGAAACCTTCATGACCCAGGTACTGTGCTGAAACATGGCCCAGGTACATGTGTCCACAAGATTGAATAAGACAGATGCTGTTTCTGTCCCTACAGAGCACTCAGTCTAACTGGAAAGATACACAATTAAACAACTAATTACAATGAAATGGAATAACAATCAGAGCAGGAGAAGTTCATGGTGCTGTGGGGACATATAACTGGTAGATTTTATTGTTTTATAGAAGAAAAAATCTCCCTGAACTAATAAAGTTAATACATATTCTTGAAGTCAGATAAGAAGACAGAAGCAGCATTTTTCTCATGGGAAAAGTATCAGGAGTGAGAGAGCACTCATATTACAATAAATGAGGGGAGATGGAGAAAGAAAAATGAAAAAACATGGGATCTTCTCAGGCATATTGAAAATTTTTATTTTTCCTGAAGACAATGGGAACTGTTGAATCATTTTAAGAGGAATACAATTTTCTTTCTTATTTTTATCTATTTATTGTTTTGACACAGAGTCTCACTGTCACCCAGCAGGCTGGAGTACAGTGGTGCAATCTCAGCTCACTGCAATCTCTGCCTCTGGGGTTCAAGCAATTTTCCTGCCTCAGCCTCCTGAGTAGCTGGGATTACAGGCACGCTTCACCATGCCTGGCTAAGTTTTGTATTTTTAGTAGAGACAGGGTTTTGCCATGTTGGCAGGGCTGGTTTCATACTCCTGGCCTCAGGCAATTCTCAAATGTATAACTATAATCACTCTAACTGATGCTTCTTCCACTTTCCAAATGTGAAAATGATTACGGAATCCATCTCCCAACTTGTCACATCCTCCTAATCAAAATCCTTTAGTAACTCTCCATCAGCACCAAATAAAATCCATTTCTTCACTTGATATTCCAGGTCTTTCACTGTCTGGCCTCAAATATCTTTCCAGACCTATCTCCCTCTACTTCTTGTCATATATTTTATAGTCCAACCAATTATTTCCAAAACTCAACCTGTGCCTTTCTATTTTTGTCTTTGATCTTATTATTCACTGACTCTAGGAGATTCTTTCTTTTTTACTTGCTTATATTATTCAGGATCCCATTTAAATGTCTTTTCTCTAAAATCTTCCTTAATTCCCTGAGGTGATATTATTCTCTCTCCACTGAACTTTTTAAAATATTCCTTCAGTCTTTTATCTTTCCTACTAAATGTTTGCATTATGTATGTCTATGTCATATACATATTTAATCTCAAACACCTCATGGCAAAGGATAAACTTTATCAATGCTCATATCCTCTATAGCTCTAAGCCATGTTCGTGCACTATGAGAGAAGAACAATTAATCAGTAAATAAATGGATGAATGGTAGCTTTACCATTAGAAGATGAGAAGCTTCTCTTGCTTCAAAGTTATAAATGGTATTGTAATTTATAGTTTCACTTTCTCAGAACCTTGTAACCAAGTTTCTGCATTATAGCATGTCACAAAATGAATTTATGTATATTTTTTGGATATTTATGAGATGATAACAGAATAAAGAGTAAGCCTCAGAGTTTGTATTACTGTGAGAATCCTGCAAGAATTTTCAAGCACTTTTTTAAGTACTAAGTGCTATGTAAATAGGAAAATCTAGCATAAATCTTAAAAATTTCAGCGTAATTTTTGCATTTAATATTGGTGATCTGGTAATGATATCTAAAAACAGATTTATGTAATAGATCTGTTTCCATTAAAATCCTGTGTACATCTTTCTGTTATTAACACCAAATCGATATTTCTCATACATTTTAGTCTAACCATAAAATTTCCACAAATGTTACATTACAGTTGAAGATTTCTTGCATATTTCAACTTGTGCAATAAGGCACAGTTCTTACTCTTAAGAAATTCATAAATACACTAATGAATGTAATATACAAAATCTCAAAATAAAGGCCTATCTGGAATGCTATCTAAATACAAAGGTAGATCGCCTCTAAAAGATAAACTGGAAAAAGCTTCCAAATATGATAAAACATTTGCTATGTCTTAAAAAATAAACATTTTAAACTGGCTAGCCACGTGCAGAAAGCTGAAACTGGACCCCTTCCTCACACCTCACACTAAAATTAACTCCAGATGGATTAAAGATTTAAACATAAGACCTAACACCATAAAAATCATAGAAGAACACCTAGGCAAAACCATTCAGGACATAGGCATAGGCAAGGGCTTCATGGCTAAAACACCAAAAGCAATGGCAACAAAAGCCAAAATAGACAAATGGGATCTAATTCGACTCCAGAGCTTCTGTACAGCTAAGGAAACAATCATTAGAGCAAACTGGCAACCAACAGAATGGAAAAAAAATTTTGCCATCTACTCATCTGACAAACAGCTAATATCCAGAATCTACAAAGAACTAAAACAGATTTACGAGAAAAAAAACAAACCCATTCAAAACTGGGTGAAAGATATGAAAATACACTTTACAAAGAAGACATCGATGAGGCCAACAAACATATGAAAAAATGCTCACCATCACTGGTCATTAGAGAAATGCAAATCAAAACCACATTGAGACACCATCTCACGCCAGTTAAAATGGCGATCATTAAAAGATCTGGAGACAGCAGATGCTGGAGAGGATGTAGAGAAATAGGAACACTTTTACACTGTTGGTGGGAGTGTAAATTAGTTCAACCATTGTGGAAGACAGTGTGGCGATTCCTCAAGGATCTAGAAATACAAATACCATTTGAGCCAGCAATCCCATTACTGGGTATATATCCAAAGGATTATAAATTGTTCTATTATAAAGACACATGCACATGTATGTTCATTGCGGCACTGTTTACAATAGCAAAGACCTGTAATCAACCCAAATGTCCATCATCGATAGACTGAATAAAGAAAATGTGGCACATATACACCACAGAATGCTACACAGCCATAAAAAACGATGAGTTCGTGTCCTTCATATGGACATGAATGAATCTGGAATCCATCTTTCTCAGCAAACTCACACAAGAACAGAAAACCAAATACCACATGTTATCACTCATAGGCGGGCATTGAACAGTTAGAACACATGGACACAGGGAAGGGAGCATCACATACTGTGGTCAGTTGGGGGACTAGGGGAGGGACAGCGGGGTGTGGGGAGGGTAGGGAGGGATAATGAGGGAAGAAATACCAGATATAGGTGATGGGGGGATGAAAGCAGCAAACCACCTTGCCACATATGTACCTATGCAACAATCCTGCATGATCTGCCCATGTACCCCAGAAGCTAAAGTACAATAAATAAAATCTAAAAAAATAAACATTTTTTAAACAAATGGGCAAAAAAAAAAGGTGGAAAGAAATTTCAGATCAAAGAAATAACATGTGAAATAAAATCCCAATATATTTCAGTAAAGGGAAATCCTTCCTGGCTATCTCTTTCTATAACAGGGGTGGGAAATGACGAGGTGGTGATTCTGGTATAGACATAGTCATCTTTCATCTTTTATTTAACATCAAGCTCTTAAATCTTCCCACCATTCTTAAAAGGGAGAATGACTCAGAATGATAGAATTGATGCTGACACATCTGCTTTGCTTTAATAACAAGCTAATTACCACAACCAGTTATTAATTAACTATATTATATGTAAATTTTATATGTACAACAGGATGTCAAATTGGGGATGTTTTCCCATCATGTTAATTTCGGCTGGTAACCTGAAATCAAAGGATGATGAGTACCGAATATTCCAAAGAGATACCAGACCACTTAGCAGGTGGCCTAGAGAACAGGATTAGCAAACACTTGACCACCTCCAAGGCATAAACAACCAAGGAAATGTGCTTATTGGTGAGGAGATGCTGGTGTGTTAGCATTTCTTTATCAAGAGCATTTCAAGTTACTGTATCTTCCCTCTTCTACCCTCCAACCTAGTAAGCTGGGTTTCAGAAATCTTGATGGGTATATCCTCTGAAGTTTGGGGGACATTGGGGCTGATACCTGATTTATGCCCATTTACACACACACACACACACACACACACACAAAATATATATATATATATATATATATATATATATATATGCCAGAAGCTGCTTAGAGCACCCTGGCCTGGCAGAAGAGATATGGTTAGAATGAAGGTCATAATATAAATATATTACAAATCCTGTATCAAAAATATAAAATAATTCCCCATACTCTATTATGTAAAACAAGGTCTTCAAGTCTGGCTCCACTTACTGGAAAGAGATGAAGAATACATGGCACTTTGAGAATGTTTAGAGATTCCAGGACAAAAAGAGAGCTAGCATTGGGGAATGAAGCCAGATATGAGTCAACTTGAGAGGAACCCTGTCTAAAAGGCAGGCTTGCAGAGTAAGGCACTCCTCAGAAAGTTGTTTGGAGTAGATAGAAATGGACTGAAGAGGGTGTTGAGCAGACAGCCATAAAATATCATCTCTATCATGGAAGAGCAGGAGGAAGATTCCCAAAAATGAGATCTTCTGAGAAACAAACAAGAGCTGCAGAGAGAAATAACTTGCATCTGCCTCTGTCTCATTAGAAAGGTACCAATACTGGGTAGGAGCTATGCTGGCAAAAAAGAACTTTTCTATCCTTCCGTATCTTCCCTTTCCCAGGCTCTTCCCTTTGAGAACAGAGGCAGTTCAGTGAATGACAGGAGGAAGAGTAACATGGGAAAATACTGAGGAAGCTCACTGTAACCTCTTTTCCCCATTGTGGTTTTCCTAACCTGAAGTTATCCCAAGCTAGAAAAACTCAGAATTAAGTGAGAAACTGTTGTGAAATCAGAATGGACCAGACTCTTTAGTAGTTCAAAACAAGACTACCTATTCACACTTAAGAACAATCAGAAATCTCATGATTATCTGCTTGGGGTTTTATCCTGGAGAAAGGAAAGAGTCAACAAGACAACTTTAAAGAAATAAAGAAAAGAAAAAAAAAAATACATTGCTTCTTACTCATACCTTACGGAACCCATAATGTTCAATAAACCAATTGCACATAAAATATCTAATTGAATTGTCCCATCAATCCTTTGACATAGACAGACATATACATTGTTGAGGGTCACCACCTGTAAGGGTGGATTTAAACACAGGTTTGTTTAATTCCAAATCTGGGACTTCACATCTAAGCTCTTCTGTATTCTCATTACCTACATAATAATAAATTAAAGTTACCATTACCATTAAACAGGCTTTGCTATGAAGGTGCTTAATATTTTGCTTAATATTTTACCCAGATTCCAGAAAAGGAGATTATAAAGATGTGGCAAGAAGGAACTAGGAATAACTGAGGGGCAAATAAAAGCTATGTCATAACTGGGCCACCAGTACTTTCCCAAACTCCTCCTTTTTGTTCTTTAAAATACAGTTCGAATGTATTGATTGAGCAAATATTCACTGAGTTTCTCCTATGTGCCAGGCACTATATTTGACACTGAAGACATAAAATGAGCATGGTTTTCCTCTATTATGGGAATACAAGAACAGTGAGTAGCCAATCGGCCAATTGCAGCCCTATCTGTTATGTCTTCTAATGCAAATGTGCCCACACAGAGGAGGGGACCTAGCCAAGAAAGTGACTTGTGAGCCGAGACCAGAAGAATAAGCAGACAAGAAAAAGCAAAGACCATGTAGAAAAGCACATGAGAAGGACTAGACGAAGGAGCAGAAACCACAAGTTTAAAGAAATGACAGAAGTTGAGAAGTGCTGAGTCACAGAGGGCAAGGGAAGATCGTGAGAGATGCAGCAGCAAAGGGAAGCTAGACTCTGGCCACATTGAAAGGACTTAGACTTTCCAAGTAAAGAAGAGCAAAGACAAGAAGATCGCAGCCAACAACGCATGGGCTTACAAATTCTTGAAATCATATAAACTATTCGACTCCTGAAAAACCTGTCCCTCTGAACTTATCCAAACCACAACTCTGATTCAAAAAATGGGGAAAATGGGAAGAATGCAATGAACTGAATTTGATGTCCGGTTTCCCAAAAGCTGTTTTCTTTCCCTAGTCTGCACCTTATGCTGGTACATGCTCAAGGAAAGGGCATGTACCTCTGAAAGAACCATGCTGCAACACCGCATTATCGGGGCATCCAGATAGACACAGATCCATCAAAAATATGACAACAAAACAACTCTGCATGTTAAAATTTCTAAAGGTATGGGAGTTAAATTTGAGATGCCCTTTCCATTTTGAATCATGGAAACATGTGTTTATTGGGTTGATTGTAATGTAAACTTATTGTTATTCTAAAATGCTACAAAGTTATTCTTTTCTTCAGCTTTACTATGTTTTATTAGGAACAGAAAATTACTAAACAGAGCCACAGTTCTAGATTCTCTGCTTTAAATTGATGGTAAATCAATTTAAAGCTAAAACATCTAGTCTCTCTCATTCCCAAACTTTCCTTCACTTTTAGTTCCTTTTCTTGGGCACTAAAGAAAAAGGAATGGACTCAGAGAAATAATACTAATAAACAACGACAAAAATTTAAAAATTTCATTATTGATTGAGCTCCTACTCCGTAAGAGGCAAAACACTGGGTATGTTGCATAAATTACCTCATTTAATCCTCACAACACTCCAATGGCATAGGTAATATTTTCTTCACTTTACAGTTGAGGAACTAAGGCTCAGAAAGATACACTTAGAGGTTTACCTGACTCTGCAGGCATTGTATGTTCTTAGTTACTCCCGTGCAGCTGAAAATAATCTTCAGCTTTTTTACTCTTACGCAGGACCCTGCATAGGTCCTGGATAGGTTGGACAGGAATAAAATAAGGGTACTCATGTGCAAATCATGGAATGTGTTAACATGAGAAAAGATCTTTTATATTCATTTTTAAAAAGCAGTACTGCAGCCATATTCTTTATTCATATTTTTACTTTTGGTAAAGGAACAAATAAAAATTTTCATTCGCTGTACAAATTTATTTTTCATTAGAAATAGGCACTCCCTCAAGTGATATTAAACATTG
This sequence comes from Cheracebus regulus, assembly GCA_963574635.1. Taxonomy (NCBI): domain Eukaryota; kingdom Metazoa; phylum Chordata; class Mammalia; order Primates; family Pitheciidae; genus Cheracebus; species Cheracebus regulus. The sequence continues at coordinate 33,373 of CAUYQU010029393.1, forward strand.
GGCAAGCAACCAAAATACATTGCCAAATTCCTTTCTTAATTTGGCAGTGTGAAGCTATTTCTAATTTTCTCTGACAGCAAGTTTTCTAGACTGACAATTGCTCAGCATATTTGTATTGTAATACATTCTCCAAACTTCAGAGGTTTTGCAATTGTAAAATGTGAAATTTCAGAGCTGTATTTTCTTAAAAGATTTCATTTTAAGGTATGATATATGCAAACAACTATATATTCTAACACAAAGTAAACACTCTATGTACTTGCCTTTTTAATGATGATTACAAGATATTCAGGTTTTGCCTAGAAATTATCTGTGTGTACATAATCATCTATAAACAGGTAACTTTTCCAAGATACCCTCTAATTTCCAAGTAAGGAAGCAGGTAGATGCAGACAAACTGAAACGCATCCCTTTGTAGATTATAGTCCAACTAACATCAATGGGGTGACCTGTTAATCTCTAAGATATTTAAATAAATTGAAAGCAAGATAAACCTTAAGTAACCTGAGAAGCCCCAGTCCTGAGATTTAGCCTAGAAATAGAGAAAAAATGGGTGGACTTTTAAGGATCAAAATGGAAATCTGAAGATATGAAATTAAAACCTACCCTTTCCCCTGCCCACATCCAAATTTCCATGAGAGCAGACAAATGGAAATAAAGAGAAATCTATACAATTACAGAAAATGACATGTATAGACCAAATCAGGGCAGAGAAATGGAGAGTTGGCCCATCTCAGGTTTTTAAAAATTACTCATCTTTCATCAGCTTTATTGAGGTATGACTGACCAATAAAAAGTATGCATATTTAAGGTGTACAATGTGATATTTTAATATATGTATACATTGTAAAATTATCAAGCTAATTAACATATCCATATATACTTATCTACTCTCAGTGAATGTCGAGTATAATTATTAATTATATCACCATGCTATACACTAGGTCACCAGAATTTATTCATCTTACAGCTGCCATTTTTACCCTTTGACCAATTTCTCCCATCCCTGTGACCCCTGATAATCACCCTTCTACTATCTGTTTCTATGAGGTTGACTTTTATATACTCCATATAGAATTCAGATTATGCATTATTCTTCCAAGTCCTACTTTAACTTTACATGGCATGATGTCTTCCAGGTTCCTTGATGTTGTCATAAACGGCACAACTTCCTTTTTAACCAATTCCTACTTAGAAAAAAAAAGTGCAGCTCACTGTCAGTGCTCATTTAATTTTACATAAACCCACTCTTTGAGGCTGAAGCAAATCTGATTTTCAATGTGAAAATAAACTATAAAAACTGTTCTCAGAGCTATTTCTAAACAGAATTAACATCAGAATTGTCTGAATCATCAGAATCTTATGGTTTGGAAAACGTTACTTTATCAAATGAATCTCTGGCCAACAACTGTTCGAGAATGATGTTAACAACATGTATAGAACCGCTATGTTTTCTAGGATTTGATATTTTTAACAATCAAGAATTACTGTATTTTGTAAATGGAAATACCACTACTAAAAACAGAATGCTACAAATAGAATGAAGTCTTTGGTTTCCAAAGTTGATTTACTAGAATGATAGGAAAATAATAAAAGCGAGATATTTCCCGGCAAAGTTATCTCAGGGTAAACCTGCAGCCACAAATGCCACTGGCAAGTATTCTCAGGGCAAATGGGAAAAGGGTTAAAGCTAAATAATATTATATGTATATAAGGTAATATATGTATGACAACTTCTTTGTTCATTCATCAACTGACACTTTAGTTGTTTCAATCTTGGCTATTGTGAACATTGTGAAAAAAATGCTGCAATGAGCACAGGGCTGTAGATACCTCTTTGAGATAGTTATTTTGCTTACTTTGGATATACACCCAGAAGTGTGATTGCTGGATCACAAAGTTCTATTTGTAATTTTGTTGAGGATACTTCCTGCCATTTTACATAATGGTTGTATCCATTTACATTTCTAGCAACAATGTATAAGGGTTCCATTTTTCTCCACAGCCTAGAGAACATTTTTTTCTATTTTTCATAATAGCCATTTTAATAGGTGTGAGATAATATCTCATTGTAGTTTTGATTTGCATTTGAAATCAAACAATTTGAATATCACTGAGGATTAGTGCTGTTGAGCAACTTTTCATATATCTGTTGACCACATGTAAGTATTCCTTGGAAAAAGTATCTTTTCAGTTCCTCAGCCCATTTTTTAATTGAGTTATTAACCCTTATCAGATACATGGCTAACAAATATGCTTTTCCGATTCCATGGGTTGCGCCTTTTCATTTTGTTGATTGTTTACATTGCTCTGCATAGAATTTCGAGTTTGAGGTAGTCCTATTTTTGATTTTCTTGTCTGTGCACTTGGTATCATAGCCAAACCAGTTGCTAAGACCAATGTAATCAAGTTTTTCCTTACATTTTCTTCTGTGAGTTTTATGTCTCAGGTCTTATATTTAAATCTTTAATTCATTTAGAGTTGATTCTTGCGTATCATATCCAATTTCATGATTTTGCAGGTAGATATCCAGTTTTCCTAGAACCATTTATTGAAAAGTATTCTTTCATCATTGAGTATCCTTGACACTTTGGTCAAAGATTAGCTGACCATATACGCACTGGTAGAAGTGCGACGTCTCCCACTTTGTTCTTCTTGCTCAAATTACTTTGGCCATTCATGGTCATTTGTGGTTCCATACTAATTTTAGGATTATTTATGTATTCTAATTCTGTGAAAAGTGCCATTAGAATTTTAACAGAAATTGCATTTAATCTGTAGATTGCTTTAGGTAATATGAATATTTTGACAATGCTGATTCTTCAAATTCATGGACACAGTGTTTCTTTCTATTTGTGTCTTCAATTTCTTCCAGCAGTGTGTTACAGATTTTAGTGTACAGATTCTTCACCACACTGATTTAAGTGTTTTATTCTTTCTGCTGCTATTTTTTGAAATAATTAAGAGATTTTATTCTAACAGCTATAATTACAGTGCTTGTTTGTTGAAATGAACACTGAAAACAAGTATACAAAACAGTGGATTACTACTAATTGTGTATTGAAAGCAGTAAGAGGTTCCTGAAAGCAGTAACAGGTTCCACGACACCAAATAGACCAGTTCTGAGGTTTCCCAGAGATAAATTTAACAGCTCCAGCTTCTTCAGTATTTATCAAAATACAAAAGAAAAAAGTAAAGTTTGTCTTTTTTGATGGCAAGTTGGACCCTTGCAGGCTGAGGGAGAGAAAGCTACATCACACTTGGAGGTGGGGTGCTCCCGAGGGGTTGTGGGTCTAGGTGGACTGCCCGCCCGGCTTGCACGCGCTCATGCTGGTGAGGCCCCAGACATCCTGCCAAAGTGTCTGAGCGAGCTCAAGTGCTGGGGACGTCGGACCCACCCTGGCCACATGCTGATTGAGGCATTGGCCCTGGGTCCCATAGGCTGCCTGCAGGTGGGTAGGGCAGCCTGCGGGAGAGTGGGGCAGCTGTGGGCTCCCAGCCTGGCCCCTGGGAACCTTAGGGGCACAGGGACAAGCACATGGCTATGGAATGCAGGGTGACCCAAGGACAAGCGAGTTGCAGGGATCTCTACTGCGACCATGCAGAATTGATCGCGATCTACCGCGCCACCGTCTGATGTTCCCAAGGGGAACAGCTGGCCTGGCGACCAGCATCCAGATCATAGCTGCAAATCTATGCTAGGTGGGTTCTCCCTTCTGTGTGTTCAACTGTTCTTGACTTCAATTTTTAACTATTTAAAAAAGCGCACTTAGTCTGGGTTAAAAACCAACCACCAAAATGGATGTCAACACAGCTCTAAAAACCCACGAGTGTGCCTGGATCTCCCAAAACAACAACTCCCAGAGGCCAGGTGCCCACAGGCCCACATCCCCTCTCAGCACTCAACAGTGAGTTGATTTTTCTTTCTACAATTAAAAAAAAAAACAAAACAAAACAAAAAAAAACCTTAGTAATATTTCATAGGAGTACCAGAAACTACCTCATTAGAAACAAAAACTATTGACATTAAATAAAAAGCCTGGCCGCAGGCTGCGTCTGCCACACTTGAAGCATGGTGAGAGGCACATGGTGACCAACCCATGGAGGCAGCTTCCGGCACTCACACCACGAGCCGCACGTTTCCCGCGTGAGAGTAAA
>CAUYQU010029395.1:0-35177 GCA_963574635.1 Cheracebus regulus
TGGAAATTTTCCTCAAATTTTGTCCAATTCATATCAACTTTTATTTTTAATTTTAAATATAGCTTTTATTTTAAAAGAAGATAATTTTTGGTTTATTTTGTTCCCCTCCTTTTTCTGTAGCAGCTGTACTAGTTTTATAAATGTAATATTTTTAAATCACTTTGGCATTATTGAAGGCTTTAATATTTTTATGATCCCTGCATTGTCTTTTTTCTGTGCCACATTTCTTTTTTCTTTCTCTCTCTCTTTTTTTTTGAGAGAGAGTTTCACTCTCTTGCCCAGGCTGGAGTACAGTGGCAAGATCTCAGCTCACTGCAATGTCTGCCTCCCGGGTTCAAGCTATTCTCCCTGCCTCAGCCTGCTTAGTAGCTGGGATTACAGGTGCCTGCCACCATGCCTGACTAATTTCTGTATTTTTAGTAGAGATGGGATTTCCCCATGTTGGCCAGACTGGTCTCAAACTCCTGACCTCAGATGATCCTCCCACCTTGGCCTCCCAAAGTGCTGGGATTAGGTGTGAGCCACTTCACCTGGCTCCATATTTGTTTAGTTTTGGTCTCTGCATTTCATATTATATTCTGGCCTCACCATACACTTGACTAAAAATTTTTATTAATTAAAAAAAGTAATATTTTACGGCTAAATGATGAGAACCCATGGACACATACAGGGGAACAATACACATTGGGTATGTTTGGAGGATAGAAGGCTGAAGGAAGGAGAGGAACAGAAAAAAAAATGAATGGGTACTGGCTTAATACCTGGGTGATGAAACAATCTGTACAACAAACCCCCATGAAACAAATTTACCTCTATAACAAAGCTGCACTTGTACCACTGAACTTAAAAGTTAAAGAGAAATTCATATCAATTTAATTGCTTTTAATTAATTTTGGTGAGTAGTATAGAGAAATCATATGTATTCGTATGATAATTGTTAAATACTTGTAGTACAGGTAAGTTAGAATAATCTAGAATTTAGTACTTTGGTTAAGGTCTACCTTGGAGATTGGTGTATGCATTTAGCTTCACTTTTCCAATTTTTAAATGGTATTAATAATAATGATAAATCTTTCCTGGTATTTTTTGAAAATAAAACATACTAATGACTTATGACATTATTAATTTTTACTATTGCTATAATTATTATCTTCATTACTACATCATTGAGAAATATCAGAAAGTAAAGAAGTTTCACAAAGAAAAAAACAAAACCAAAAAGTGGAATGTGTATTATAATGATGTAAAGTGTAAAGAAGGATGAATCAACGTTAATTACAAATAATCCTCTAAATATTTGACCAAACCAGAATTCCTATTTCTCCTTTAGATAAAATCTCTGTTTTTCAGTTGAAAGCACAGAGAAAGAAAGTGGAAATTTCAGGTGTTTGAGAAAATATTAGGAATTTGTGTGACACTGGAGAATGCTGAATACTCGTTCTGGTAACTGCAGCCTTCTTTGTATGATTAATATTTCTTTCTCCTAATATAAACTTAAACATCACACAACAATCTATTTTTTCTTCTGCTTTTCTACCTGATTTTGGGACAGTTTCTTAACATTCACACAAAAACATGGTTCGAGGTAACTACATTATTCATTGAAGGAATGAGTTTAGGAAGCGTTGAGGTGTGGGAAAGACTAATTGTGCCTTCATATAAAGACTATTAGAAAATGTCCCCAGGCTCATATTTCCAATCATCTTCAAATCTTCTTTGAAAGAAAGTGACTGCTGAGTAATCATTTGCACTCAAAGCTTTGCAAAATATTTGAGATTTAGTTAAAGAAAAGGGGAAAGAAGAAAGCAACGCTACTGGCAACCGTGGTACCCAGACCAATGACAGCAAGGGAGTCCCTGGGTTCACCTTCACAGCCTTCAAATGAGAGAGCGTCCATGAATTGAAGAAAATAGTGCTTTTTGCAATTATCTTCTAACTGGTAGCGTGCATATACTGTTTGCATTTTTCCACAGAATGGTTACATCATTTACTTACACTAACAGCCCCTGTACTGAGAAGACTGAGGTGCTTAGAAATTTTTCTACTGAAGTGTTTTTCCAGTGACAAAGTTCTTTTATATTCTTCCCACCTGGAAACAGAATGACATATTCACAGTTTTCACCCCCAAAGTAGTATTAGATATGACATAATAGATACCTCATTCTAGCTGAGAGTTGCTAAATAAATAAATGTATCAACCTGGGAGAGACATTTATACTGGTTTTGGGAGATTTTTTTCTTTGGCAGTAGAGACCTTGATAAAGCAATTTAATGTAGCTGTGATGGTGTCTTGTGTTGTGAGGTTAATAGGACCAATGAATGGTGATGAATTATGGTTCACCTTTACATCATTTTATCCCTAACTTGCTAACATAGACCTGAAACAGCATATCTGCTTCCTCTGAGAATTCTCTAATGGAGCCTCCTTAACTCAAGAGGATGGGTAGATCCTCCAGGGAAGCTGAAAGCCTTCTGTTGGGGCCTCATTTGTTTAGTTTCTCATCTCTTGATACTTGCTTAATTCTCTGGAATGTCTTCATAGATGTGGCTGACAGGCAATGCCACTTAATCATTTTTTCTCCTGGTTAGCCTTATAGGAAATGTTTCTTTTTTGTTGGATAATGAACAAATAAAAATTTGCTAAATGTAATCATTTAAAAATAGGGTGATTTAAAAGACACATACATATGTTTATTACGGCACTGTTCACAAGAGCAAAGACTTGGAACCAATCTAAATGCCCATCAATGATAGACTGGATAAAGAAAATGTGGCACATATATACCATGGAATGCTGTGCAGCCATAAGGAAGGATGAGTTCATGTTCTTTGCAGGGTCATGGAAGAAGCTGGAAACTAACACAAGAACAGAAAATCTAGTACCGCATGTTCTCACTCATAAGTGGGAGCTGAACCATTAGAACACATGGACACAAGAAGTAGAACATCACACACCAGGGCCTGTTGGAGGTGGAGAGTTAGGGGAGGGAAAGCATTAGGAGAAATACCTAATGTAGATGATGGGTTGATGAGTGCAGCAAGCCACCATGACACCTGTATACTTATGTAACAAAACTGCACATTCTGCAATGTACCCTAGAACTTAATGTATAATAAAAAAGAGGCATAAACCTAAGTATATCTGCATGTAGTCTCTATATTTTGTTCAAAGCTGTATGAACATTGAGTATAACATAAATTTAATATTTATTGACGAGCAAAATTGTATTGTTAACAGGTATTCTATGACACAGTTGTCCAATTGTCCAGTCATTGACTAGTTTTCTTCAGATTTGTTCAAAGCCTGCTTATTGTTGCTTTATTCAAAAGAGTTGATAGATGTGTATGAACCATTCTGGCTGACCCATGACAATTTGTGTTTGGAAGAATGAGATTTAGAGCCAGGGTTAGTACACCATGTGGATTGGCATGCGCATGAGTTAGGTGTAGATAAGCTTATCTGAAATTGCATCTGGATTACCTGACTAAAGGAAAGAAAACTAGAGACCTGCTATGGAAATAGTCATGAAATAAAAGAGTGCTAGCAGGGAGGTGGGTAACTAAATGCTAGTTTTTAAATAATGTTATATCAGACTTAAAAGATACATAGAAGATAAAACAGGCTTAAGAGTTTGCTAGCAGTTGGATCAGACTGCAAGGAAGAATCTCGATCTATCCTTTATTACATAACCCAGAGCATAAGAATACTTTCCACATTTTATAAATATAGAGTCCTTTTTGGAGACTGAAATTTGGAGAGAATGTTTTATTTTTATTTCTTATTACTGTTAACAGATTCATTACATCCTTGGCCTGTATATACTTTCATGAGAGGTTAAGTGAATGGAGGTTAAAGGAGACAAACTGAGAGTATTTAATCAAAGTTTACTTCTTATATTTGTAGTTTATGTCTTATCTCCCCATCAATAATAAAAAATCATCTATTGTATGTATTAGAAAATGTTCTATGCGTTTAACATGTAATCTATTTTTAAAATAGATTCTGAGGTACAAGTGCTGTTTGGTTATATGCATATATTGCTAATGGTGAAGTGTGGGCTTTAATATAAACAAACCCAGAACAGTGTACATTGTACCCATTGAGTAATTTCTCATCTCTCACTCCCCTCCTATCCTACCACCTGTTTGAGTCTCCATTGTCTATTTTTCCACTCTCTGTGATCATGTGTACACATTATTTTGTTACCACTTATAAGTGAGAGCATGTGGTATTTGACTTTGTATTTTTGAGTTAGTTCACCTAAATAATGAAGTTCAGTTCCATCCATGTTGACATAAAAGACATGATTTCTTTCTCTTTTATGGATGAGTGATATTTCATGATCCAATACATATATACCACATTTTCTTTATCCCATCATCCACTGATGGACACGTAGGTTGATTTCATATCTTTGTCATTGTGAATAGTGTTGTGATAAACATATGAGTGCAGGTATCTTTTATAAAAACATTTTATCACCTCTATTTAACAGCTAAGGAATCTGAGGCTTAGAGCTAGTAAGTGGGGGGCATGAGATTCAAACCCAGGGGTCCAATGCCAGAGTCTTAACTTCTTCACCACAGGCAGAGGGAAGGGGAGGTGTTTTATTATTCTTGATTTCAAATAAGCAGTAGTTTACAGGCAGTACTGCATGCACATTTTATGCTCAACACATAACAGTTGTAAATAGTTCTTTTGTTGAATCCCTTTTCAGGATGAGAAGTAGATGAGGCTTCCTCCCCCAGTATTTCTCATCCCTAGAAATAAACACTAAAGAGTGCACAGATCACAGTTTAAAACTATTGTTATAGAAATTGAGTTGAACAAATCATGTGCTTATCTTCAGTGCTAATATTCTAAATCACCGTAGATTAATGTCAGTATATATCAAGACAGCTAAAAGCTGCATTCAGTGTAAATAATTACATTGACAAGTTGATAAATAGCATCACAACTATGAATTCTATGTAGGAGCAGAATATAAAGTGAAATGATGATCTAGATAGATAGATGATGGAGATGAATGGGTGGCTGGGTGGATGGATGGATGGATGGATAGATAGGATGGATAGGTATACAGTTTCAGCTGTAAGCAAAGGGCAAAATGAGTGCTCAGAAAGGCAGATTTAGGGAATACTAAGATTTTAAGGTGCATCATTCTGTAAATTGGAGAATATTATCACTTACAGTACTGTTGCAAGTTTCAGATGAGTATATTTTCCTGAATATTCTTGGGACAGCATAAATGCTCATTATCTTCAATTAACATACTTTTTTTCCTTTTGTTCCTGCCCTGACATGATAGATCATTTCTTAAAGTATACTACAATATGTATTAAATAATATTTCTATGGCTCAGGTTTCTAGGGAAATAGTGTTTAGTTAATTTCTAGGTTTTGTTAAGACTTTAAAAAACATATTTCATAAATGTGTTTTTTTCTTTCAGCAAAAATGTATAATTTTAATCACAACATTTGAACTTTTCTAACTTGCATACTTCATTTTTCTAGTGTTTTGTAAAATATAAATTTTAAATTTAATCATATGATATTTAAAAATAAGATATTGAGCAAGAAAACACAATATTGTATTTTTAAATGAATGTTATGGTTTTTATTTTTTTATTTCAATTAGTATTAATAATTATTTCTAGGTTAGAATTATAAAGCATTTTCAAAGATATGGTAGATTGCAATTAGAGTTTACTTGATTAGGCAATTACTAAAAAATGAATTTGTGTGTGTGTGTCAACAGTGAAGTCAATTAAGATGTTTTGTGGTAGTAATATGCTAATAGCAATGCTGCAGTATTAAATGTAGCATTATTATTACACAAACATTTTGCTAAATTTTATTTCTTTATTGGGGTTCTATTACTTTGGAGAATGTTATATATACATATATATGTGTGTGCATGTGTTTATGTATGTGTGTGTGTGTGTGTGTGTGTGTATATATATATATATCAACATTCTGCAAAATACAGACCTTTCCTCTTAGATCAGTACTACCATACTAAATATTTTATTTTTTAATGTATGTTAGTAACTGAAACAAAATAAAGGATTTTATTTGCTTAATCTAGAGTGATAAAGTAATACTTAACTTGTAAAATATTCCTTTGATACATTCATAAATAAGAAAAATTTTCTTATTCTTATATAAGAAACATAGCAATTTACTTTTAAGAAGCTTATACATTTATTGCATCCTTTAATTAATGCAGTACATTATTTCTCACAATTTATAATGGACTTCCAATAATCTTACCTTTGAAATTCTATTTGACCTCCATTATTTTACTTTCCTACTAGAATGAATGGATGGACTACTACTTGTAGGTTATTGTAGTGGCTTCATTCTCTCTGAAAATTTTAGACCCAGTGGCTTTAATAACATTTTAAACTGATTCTGGGTCCATTTTCTCTTGATTGACATATCTACTTCCACATATAACGGTAAAAGCCTTGACTTTTCTGCTCCTTGTAAGTAGATTCATTTGCAGATTTACATAAATACATCTCCCAGAGACCACATTTACCACATTTGCTCATGACAGCAATGATCCTTGGTTATTTCACATGCTGTAGTTACATGCCATTCAGGAGACTATTGTTGATTGCTTGTCATTTCTACTGCCTAGATGTCATTCAAAGGGTTATTATTTTAATGTATGACAATTTGTACATTAAGGTCAATTAACCCAACAGGCCCACATAATGAGTGAGGTTCAAATACAAGTTGCAGATATTACTTATGAAAGTTACCATGAAAGATGATGAGAAAGGAAGTTGTTATGAGTTATCTGTGGAGTTTGACTTATTTGTCTTTTCAATTTTCTTTACTCCCCATGTTTTCAATAGTTTAAGTGATTTTGAAGTAAAGGTTTTCAGAATATCTGGAAATACACATCCCTCCAAATTTATACCCAATACCAGTTTATATTACTTTTGCCATGCCAGTATAAGAGTAGGAATAATCCATTGTTATACAAGCCCCAAAAGATAACAAAATTTGAGGGCAGATTGGACTAACTAAGGTATTTTATCAGAGCTATGTCAATATTAATTTTGTATACCAAAATTTTACAGACTTTTTTTTTTTTGAGACATGATCTTGCTCTATTGTGTAGACTGGAGTGCAGTGGTGTGATCTCATTTCACTGTAGCCTCAAATGCTGGGGCTCAAACAATGCTCCCACCTCAGCCTCCCCAGTAGCTGGGACTACAGGCGCAAACCACCATACCTGACTAATTTTTGTATTTTTTGTAGAAGGTGTTTTGCCATGTTGCCCCGGCTGGTCTTGAACTCCTGGACTCAAGGGACTACAGGTGTGAGCCCCTAAACCCGGTCCCCAATTAAAATTTATTATAATTATTATTATTATTTAGCATACCAGTATATTAGTTTGTTCTCCCACTGCTATAGGGACATACCCAAGACTGGGTAATTTATAAAAGAAAAAAGTTTAATTGACTCACAATTCCACAGGGCTGGGAAGGCCTCAGGAAACTTACAATCATGGTGGAAGGGAAAGCAAGCATGTCCTTCTTCATGTGGTGGCAGGAAGAAGGAGACAACAGCAAAGGGGGAAGTCCCTTATAAAACCATCAGGTCTCATAAGAACTTATTACCATGCAAATAGCATAGGGGAAATCCTCGAATACCTCCCACTGGGTCCTCCCACAACACTTGGGGATTATGGGAGCTACAGTTCAAGATGAGATTTGGGGGGTGGGGGGAGGACACAGTGAAACCACATCAACCAGAATCTTGTATTGCATTTTATTCTGAATTTTAAATCATGAAGCTAAACACTGCATTGATAAATGTCTTGTAGGTAAGAAATAGCTCATCTTTGCAGTAAGGCTAAACTGGGTTTAAATATGTTTTATATTCTCTGGTCTTTGAAATCTGTCTCTTGATAATAAACTAGTTAGGTCTCTCTGTGAAAAGTCATCCCTGCCTACTCTAAAAAAAGTATTTATTTGGTATGTAAAAATTTAAGGCCTGCCAGGGCAGGAAGAGGCTGGAAATTAATATTTTTCTTATGAATGTAAAATCTTAGAAAACATTTCTTCTTAAAATACTTAATATTTAATAAAAATATATGGGATTTCTATTTTCTATCCTGTCATAATATATTTAGGTAGAATTACCTCAAACTTTCTTTTTTCTCTGTGAAATATACATGTTTTTACTCACTTGTTTGCTGATAGTTATTTTTGTATAACAGAATACATTTTCTTTAAGAACTTTTTAATTGACAAAATTATTTATATATATATATGTATTATATATATATGTATTTGTGGTATACAACAGAGTATTTTAATATGTTGACATTGTAGAATGGATAAATAAGGCTAATTGTCATATGTATTACCTCACATAATGTTTTTGGTAAGGAGAACACTCAAGTCTGCTTTCTTGGCAATTTTCAAGTACATATTTTTATTAACTATAATTACCATGATATAAAATCAAGCTCTTGAACTTATTACCACGGTCTAACTGAAATTTTATATCATTTGACTAACATCTCGCCCCTACCCACCGCCCTCCATCCCTTCCTTCCAGTCTCTGGTATACAGCATTCTACTTTCTGATTCTGTTAGTTTGACTCCACTTATACATGAGATCATGCCATATTGTCTTTCTGTGCCAGACTTATTTCACCTCACATAATGATCTCCAGCTTCACCCATGTATCTGCAAATGACATAATTTCCTTCTTTTTAAGTCTGAAGATTATTTCACTGTGTATTTCCACCACAATTTCTCCATCTGTTTATTTGTTGATGAACACTTAGGTTAATTCTGTAAGTTGCCTATTGTAAATACGCTGATGAATATGGGGGTGTAGGATATAGCTTCAACATACTGATGTCAGTTTCTTTGACTGTATACCCAGAAGTGTGATTGATGTACCATATGGTAGTTCTATTTTTAATTGTTTAAGATGGCTCCATATTGTTTTCTGTCAATGCTGTAGTAATTTATATTCCCATCAACAGTGTACAAGGTCTCCCCCTTCGCCACATTCTTGCAACACTTGTTTTCATCTTAATTTTATTATTTCTACTTCAGGTTCCTTAACTAAGAAAATAAATAAATTTGCTCATTGCTTATTTTTGGATGGTCCCACAATTATTATTCAAATTTTGTTTAAATAATATGGCTTATAACACTCATGGTGTCTTTCTGGGAAAACTGCACTAGGTGGTTAACTGCAGTTCAGGAAAGACGAGAAGCAAAAGTCCAGTTTTGGTAAGAGAACCATCTTGCCTTATTACCATCCCTGGGCTAGGTATGGTTCCAGAGGCAAACCTTATGCCCTCCCTCCCTATTACCATAGCGAACTAACAATTTTCTCAGTCTGTCATGTTCCATAATGCTATGGGTGACTCTTTTTTTTTAATTGCATTTTAAGTTTTGGGGTACATGTGAAGAACATGCAGGATTGTTGCATAGGTGCACACATGGCAGTGTGATTTGCTGCCTTCCTCCCCATCACCTATATCTGGCATTTCTTCTCCTCATGCTCTCTCTCCCCAACTCCCCACCCCCACTGGCTGTCCTTCCCCTATTTCCCCCCGACAGACCCCAGTGTGTGATGCTCCCCTCCCTGTGTCCATGTGTTCTCATTGTTCAACACCCACCTATGAGTGAGAACATGTGGTGTTTTATTTTCTGTTCTTGCATCAGTTTTCTGAGAATGATGGTTTCCAGGTTCATCCATGTCCCTACAAAGGACACAAACTCATCGTTTCTTATGGCTGCATAAAAGAGTGACTCTTAACTATTCATGGAAACTTCTAGAAGTAAAATCCTGAATTTGTGTAATAAGTTTACAGGAGAAAACTATATTAGTAAAAAAAATATGATAAAAAGAGGTTGGGAGACAGCAAAACTTCTTTGAATTACCATATCCTTCACTGGTAGGTATTCTTCTCGACCTTGTTTCTGCTATAGTAAAATCAGGTGGAGTAACTAGACAGGCATGAGAACTCGATGCAAAAGAAAGCATAGGTAGTCGTCACATTCACGTTGTTTTAGTTATTTCTTTTCAGCAAAAGAATTGAGAAGTAAGGCTGTCACATAATTGGAGAGTGAAAGTTAGTGTGAGAAGGGACAGGGTGTGGTCTTTGGAAAGGAAATTCCTATATTTGCAGAACTGCTGAGAATGGTGAGCAAAAGTCTGCATAAGACATACCGAGTGAGATTGGGTTGTTTTCTTTAAGTGTATGACATAACTAGCTTTGATTGATAACAGTTTAAACATCATGTATGCATAGAATCAGATTTTTAACTATTAGTTGTTGATTGTGTCCTGGGAAAACTTAGTGGGACATAGAAAAATGACTTAATGGTAGACAAGGAGTTGCAGGGACTGACAACTTCAGAACCTTTAGGGACAGGCATCTGAGTAACTGCAGAAATGATCTGAACATTCTTGGATTAATAAGGAAATTCTCCCTTTGCGGAAGATCACACACTGATTGTTAAAAACTGAGAATCTCTTTGGAACCAACAGCAAACCAAAACTCACCCAATCCGTATAATAATTTTAGTGACTTGGTATTGTTTGACGGTAATTACAAGCAAACCAGAAAGCCTTCAAGAACACATTTAAGAAAAAAAGTCAGGAAAAGGGCAATAGATGAAGAACAAACAGCACTATTTAAATTTCATCGCACACCTAGGACTATGAAAAATACTACTTTGCAGTTTTCTTGAGTCTATATAACTTTCCTAATGTTTTCTATACATACTCCCTGCTGCTCAGCTAACAGCTAGAAATCACTTTGTAGAATAAAAAGGAAAGGGATTGTATTTATTTCCGAGACAATAGAGCAGACAGAGGCTAAAAATCAGCATCTCATTTTTCAGTCGATATGGCCAGTGACTAGGCAAGTAACAGAGCTGGCGGCAGAGAAAAATAAAAAATATTTTTTAAAAAAAGGTACATTAGGGAGAAATGGAAAAGAACATAGGCAGCAAGAGCAGGTCAATGAACTTGACAGAGAGGAGGCTTCTATGTTCCCTCATTTTTTTCCCTGGCACAATGTTTTGTGATTTGACATTTATTTGATACCCCATAAATCTGCTCTTTGGAACACATGTACGGTAATTGATTTTGTAAGGTATTGCATGCTTATTTCTCACATGTATAAATTGTGTGTTCAAATACTACTTATAGTTTACTTTCTGACTAATAGTTTCTGAGGACATTTTGCTTGGCCTGATGAATAATTTACATCTGCCGCATGTGTTTTGCATTTTCCTTTGCCTTCATTTTCATTCCATGAAATTTTGCAAGATATGTTCTCTTTTTTAAGTGCATGTGGATTTCTACTCAGTGAAAAGCAATTTAGGCAAAACAGTGTAATTTATTAGCTATTTTTCTTAAAAATCTCTTCCAACAAAGTTTATTACATCACTACCAAGTATACATCTACAGTTTGTTTTATGCAAAAAATATTTCATATCCTAATTGGTCACAGTGTAAAATTGGTATTTAGGAAATATATTTCTCATATTTATAGGTATAATGTAAAAAGCATAAAATGTAAAATATTAAAATATTTTATTTTCAGCTAAGGGCATGAGATAAATATAACTATTATAAGTATTATATGTACAGATGAATTTTCCTCAGATGTTGAAGATCTTCCATAAATATGTTCATATATAATATTTTATAAAATTCACACTGCACAACTATATCACTTATATTCTTAATAGAAGAGTATGTGTTCATTTCATATTGTTAATATCTGCACTAAACCTTCAAATTACCAATTATTTTATTGATACTGTGTTTTGTAGAGCATTATGAATGTGTGAATTAACCTGTGCTTCAGCTATTTTCTATGTATTTGAGCTAAAGTACTATCTACTATCTATGTCCATTTGTAAGTCCATATTTTTCTCAATACAAAAGAGATGAGATAGAATGTCTCCTGTTTGGTTCAGGGACCAGAAAGACAGTAGGTTCTATTCAGAGCCATCAATAGCCATTGTTCTTTTTATTGTTCTAAAATAAAATGTAAAACCAGAAGTATAGCTTGACCATACTACAGATAAACTTATGTCACAAAATAAATTATTTACAGTAACATTCTAATTGTATCTACTTGCCAAAAAAAAGTAAGCAAATAATTATAACACAATATTATAGGTCTTTAAGTACAGAATACTGTGAAGTATTTGAATTGTTCTCGCAGAATTTGAAAAGTTCCTTAGATATAACTAGATTTCTATTTAGTACCCTGTATAAACATAAAAATAAGAGAAATAAGTGTAAGTGGTAAAATAATTGCTGACTACATCAAAAAGTTTTATTTAAAAGTTTGGCAGATTTAATAATAAATTTCAATGAAGTTTTCATAGATATAAATCTTCCAGTTGAATTACTGACTTTGAATAACTTAATCAAATGCTGCTCTGGATTGCATAATACTAGTTTATACTTCTATAATTGTATTTTTGTACTTTCACCTTATTGAATTATTAAAGTAATCCTTTATGATTTGTTATACTATACAGTACAATTAATGACCTGATAACACACTCACATATATATTTCTATGTCTTATGGAAGTTATTCATACAAAATGTTGAGATTTTAGTGAATTCTAATTGATACCCAAACTTGTCATATTCACTCTATATGCATTTCATAATTTTTGGTTACAGTGTTACAGTGGTTAGCTTATTCACATTAATTTTTAAATCATATAGTGTTTCAAAAATTATAATCTTCTCAGTGTTACTAATTGTGAAATTCATAGAATAATATCCATGAAATGACTTGAGTGATAATCCCATAATTATCAATAGTCATTTGCTATCATACTCAGATGACATAATTATAACTTAGACTAAAAAAGTTTTAGTCATTTGACGAATGAGTGGCTTCCTTTTATTTTATTACAATTGTGAGACTTGTTATTTTGTGATTTTGTCCATTTGTAATACTATGAAACACACTATTTGAGATTATGTGAATTCACTATTTTTAATTTTGATCAGTTTCTATTTAATGTATTTACTTTTGGAGGGGAAAGTTGACCAATAATTAGCTGAAATATTGTCTTTAGCCCTAATAACATATATCTTGGAAAACAAATGTTACCTTAAAATGACAGTAACAACAATAGCAACAAAAACCTTCACATAGTAAGAATCCAAATGAGATAGTTTAAGTCTAGTTTAAGCTCTGCTTAATAAATTGCAATAATGTATAACATTATTGGACAAAAGAAAATATAAAAACGCTTCAGACATAGGTCTTGAACAGACACTAGCACCATCTCCACTGGGAGAGTCATGAATCACCAGTTTCGCTCTACTACGATTCAGTCAGAACTTTGACTTAAAGGACAAAATCATAGCCTCTTGGTTTTAGTGACTTGGAAATAAAAATATTAAAGATGAGTCACTGAAGAGCTCTTTCTTTCTCATGCTCTTTTGCATCAGTGTTTTACAAGTAGCTGTGGAGTCAATTACGCTGAAGCAGTTGGGATGCAGAGAAGCCCGTAGCAGATGGGCATATCCAGGTTACGCTGCATGGTTGGGCCGCAAACCCTGGCCTGGGATGGGATGGTGGAATGGAGAAACCTGTCCACATCCTGTTGAGTTGTGCCTTTTAGCAGGTGCAGCACCTCCTGCAACATCCTCAGTGCTGTCTTCCCAATTCAAGCTTAGTTTCTCACTTAGACAACTCTGATAACCTCCTAACTAATTGCTTCATCTCACTGTTTCCTCTTCCAATCCAATTTCAAATGATCAGCTAGACTGATCATTTTGAAATGCAAATCAGCTTGCCACAATAAGTTATCCATTGGTCTGGGAATAAAAACGACAAGGGCCTGCAGGATCTGGACTCTGCCCACCTGTTAAGCCTCATCTTTACTGCTCAGCCATCCCTTCCTTCTCATTTTCATCATTCCAGCCCACTTGCCATGCTTCTTCCCTACTTGGCCTTCTGCTGGAGTTGGTCTTGGGCTTCAAAGGCTCCCAGACTTCTCTACTTGGCTAATTTTTATTCATCCTTCACCTATCAACTCAAACTTCAGTTTCCTTGAGCAGTCTTCCCCTCTGTTCCACATTAGTTCTGACCTTTGATTGTAGCTTTTAAAATGCCCTGTACGTTATCATATTTGTAATGATGTATTTATCAATGATTAGGTGATATGTCTTTCTAAGCACAGAGTTACTGGCCTCTGAGCAAAGGACTTGGCACATGACCAAATCTGAGCCAATGAGAGACTTTCCTCAAGGTATTTGGAATTGAAAGTAAAGAGGAAATGTATTTCCTACCTGGTGCACGAAGCTGACAAAGATAAAGCTGGAGATAAGAGACATGGAAATGGTCTAAGGGTCCTTGTGGTTGTCCCTCAAGCCACCTGCAGCTCTGTCCTGATGGCCGTTTAGGTTGTAAGTCAATAAACATCCTACTTTTATTTCTAAGTTGATTGACTTGGGTCTCTCACTAGTAAGGATAACAACTATGACTGAAAATATCCTTAGGTTATGAGACTGTAATTTCCATGAGGGCTCAAATCTTGCCTTCTTTTCTCAGTGAAGTTGACACCTATCAAAAATTTGTAAAATGAATGCATGTTATGCAATAATCAATTCAAGTTTTCTGGTAAATATAGCCTATCATCATGCTTTAATTTGATGTGATCTGAATAGAAATTTTCTGAGGTATATAATGGCCACTGAATTTAAAGAAAAAATTATACTTAGGTATTATTTCTCTGTAAATATCTGGAATTATGCATACAGCAAGAACATGATTAAGAAAACAAATACATAACAGATAAGACAAATTAAACTGGTTAGTGAATGTTTTGATACTTGGAAAAATTAGATTTCTATTTTATGTTTGAAACAAAGATTGAAGGTTATCAGGACAGGTTTCTACAAGGATTTTAATCTGATTCCTTCGCCTAAATCATTTTAACATTTAGCTATAAGATATACAAATCATATTTACACCTACTGGGTTAAAAAAAAAAAAAGTTTAACATTTTCAGGACAGAATAGGGCCAGTACAATCAGACTTATGTAAGAAATCCCCAAATAACTTTCTTTTGTCACTATGACAAGTGGGGGCAAATAATATTTAAAGCAAGAGTGAGTAGTTGGAGGAGTATTTGACAGTTTCTATGAGTAACGATTGACTGAAAACAGTGATCCACCCACTAGATCTTTTAAAGCCAGTTTAAATGAGCAAATCGCAATCCCTGTCACTGAGAATGACAGCACTAATTGTCAACGTGTGGACCAGAGGTTCAGAGCTAAGTGGATGTTTAGTTACATATTAATAAAAAAATGCTTCCTAATTAAGATATACTTTAAAGATCTCTGTCTCTCATGTCAATAACCTATTAAATTTCCAAACTCTTCATAAATATATAGTGGTAACCTTAGAATAGGGCACTTTTTAGCAAATAAGTTTTTAAATTGGAATCCACAATTATTTTTTAACAAATGGTTTATTGTATGGTCCTCCTTAGGTGTGAAAAATGTACATGTCCATTTAATGATAAACCAATTATTTAAAAAGACTTGTGAACTGTCTCTCTTCAGATAATGGTTGAGGATCTTTGAACATGATATTGCGTATGTTCTTATCTAGGACAGTTACAGAGCTGGACATTTCCTTCTTCCTCGTCTGGTTTATTAAAACAATAAATCAATGCACTTAAAATAAGGAGCTGAGATCTTGAGAGGCTGATGTGCAGAAAAGCTGAGATATTGGCAAGGCTTAACCATTGACGTACCTAGTCAAACACCCCATCGGAAGAGGAGGTGAAGGAGAACAGCCAGCAGAGCAAAGGGTTCTAGGCTTGGGCTGAACCTGGCCTCACAGCAGGGTGACTGCTCCTATTCCTCCTCCAGGGACGGCCTTGAGTCAAAGTCACAGAACCTTTTGTATCAGAGTAACGTACCTGAAAAACCAGAGCAGCTGCTCTAATGGTTCAGGGCTAGCATCCTTAGATCTGAAGGGTTATGACTACACATGCACAGAATATGGAAAGCTGTAGGGTTTTGGTGGCTTCTAATTTCCAGGTGAATGAATCTTCCACAGGCTGTCATCATTCTAGTGTTTGTTTTTCAATGCATCATTTACGTCAGAAGTGTTTGAAAAAAAGCTCTCACAGAGTTAAGCCTTATTTGCATACATCACTTTCTAAGTAAACATGGTCTAAATTACAGGATGATAGTTTTGATCAATATCATGCCTGCATTGGGTGCCAAAGTAGTGCCTTCGTTACCTGATGGCAGAGGATGTGAGTAATATGAGGAAGGCTATAGAAAGAAGCAACAGTAGACTCAATAAAACTCTGCTTTTCTAATTTTGCCTAAGGTTTTCATTACAAAGAGGACAAAATGAATAACTTTATTATTTCCAGAAATACCAAAATAATTGGTATTTATACTTGATTTCAAGTTGTTTTGTGTCTTACAGAAAAAGTGTAATCAGTTAAATATGGTGAAATAATTAAAAATGTGGAGATAAGTACAGTGAGAATCATTACATAATTCTGTAGGTGGTATCATGTTGTTACTACTGTGTTGGTCTTCATATAAAGCAAACATCCAAGTCTCCTGAAATGTATGATTTTACTCAAAATATAAATATCTTAAGACGAGACACCTTAAATTCACTGTTACAGTAATAACTATAGGCTATTCTCAATAGTTTACGTTAATGGACGATTATGAACAAGACTTCTGGTCAACAAAAGGCTATTAGTAGGTAAGTTTTGGGAGAGTTAAAAGTCAAAAGTTGCCTTCAGATTTTCTTTTCTTTTCTTCCTTTTTTTTTTTTTTTGACGTGGAGTCTCACTCTGTTGCCAGGATGGTGTGCAGTGGTGCCATCTCGGCTCAGTATAACCTCTGCCTCCTGGGTTCAAGCGACTCTCCTGCCTTAGCCTCCCAAGTAGCTGGGACTACAGGCACCTGCCACCCTGTCCAGCTAATTTTTTGTATTTTTAGTAGAGACCATCCATGTTGGCCAGGATGGTCTCGATGTCCTGACCTCATGATTCACCTGCCTCAGACTCCCAAAGTGCTGGGATTACAGGCTTAACTATATGGGGAGTCAGAACCAAAACCCCCATATGGTTCAAAGGTCAACCATATCTGGAAGAAGTCACACAAATCTTCTAAAACAGATGAATAAAACTTTGAACTGTATTAATTGTTTCATGCAAAATTAACCAGTAAAAATAAGCAATCCATTATACTTTATAGAGACTATTAACAGAATATGTTAACAAAAATAAGACTTCTCTTTCCTTAAGGATGATTTAGTAAAATAAACTGGTTGCAAAATATGTACACAACAAGCAGGACTTGTACATTCTTTAACATAAAGGCAACGATCTCTGACATCTCTTTAAATTCTTAAGGCTAATTTGAAACTTTGGCAATTTCCTCAAAGGTGAACAGCTAATAGAGTCAAAAAAAGAGAGAGTCCTTGCACTCATGTAGGCCTGTAATCCAATCCACACCCAATTCACATGCCTTCATTGGCCAGTTTAGCTTCAGAACCCAGCCTTATCTGTAGAATGGCCATAACGATGACTGCATATATAATTATCTAATCCTTGCAACGACCCTACAAATTAGAGTATTGTAGGTGTTTAATATTTTTTTTTGTATTTTACTCTATATATTCTTACCCATGATAAATAAATTATGTTGTACATCACAATGGTCCTTGGGGAATATAAGTAAATTCCATGAAGTCATTCAAGAGATTATTTTAATTTTGAGGCAATCAGTATTTTTTTCTCCTGAAAAATCAATACAGTATTAAATATCTAAAGGTATGTCATTTTGAGGGGCATATAAGATTATACCTTTTATAATTTATGATTTAAAAAAATTGCTTAAAATGAGTCACTTGAAATTACATAAAAACAAGCAAATCACTTAAAAAGAAAGCACATTTTAAATAGAATTTTAGTAGCCATTATTTACTTTAGTTTTAAAGATAAATTAGAAATATTTATTAGTTGGCAAGGATTATTTATATAGCACAGGATAAGTAAATGATTACATAATTCAAAAAGTAAAGTGGAAAATATTCAACAAATCAGAATTTTTGAACATCTTGTTTTTTAAATATCAGGTATGTCAATATGATATATAAATAATATATAAAACATCTATCACAAAAATTGGGTCATAATAAGAATATTTAAATGTTAAATTTGTTAGCTTTTCTAATTTTCTCACCTTCGCAAAGATAAAATCATGCTTATACTCAAGATTAATCACTACATCCTCTTCCCCAAAGGCTTTCTTCCCTTTCACTAAGGTTTTTTTATTCCTAATACAAAGCCAGAAAGCCTTTATAAAAACCACTCTTCAAAAACCACGTGGGTCAGGGTGATAGGGAAGAAATAGTAATGCACAGGAAATTATAGTTCCAAATTCTTTACATCCTTGACATCGAACAGTTCAAGGTCTCAGTAGTATGAAAGCAGGGCAGTAGGGTGGATGCAATGACTTTCAAGGTCCTTCTGACTTGGACTTTCTGTGTGTCGCCTGTGCTCTGTAATGATTACTTAGAACACACCGTAAGTGAGAAAGCTGGAGCTAGACAGGACCTAATAATCAAGGTCCTGGTATATTTTCAGTTAAATGTCTATTCCAACTACTCTCGCTTTTCTCTCTTGTCTCTGCTCTGGACTTTTCCATATTTATTTTGATGCTAATATTCAGAGTGATTTTGATGTTGTCATGAATGCCATTCCCTAGAGCAAGCTTGGGCAAATTACTGCCTGTCAGCCACATCTTTTCAACCTTCTGTTTCTGTAAATAAAGTTTTATTGGAACCCAACCATACGCAATTGTATACCCTTGTCTCTGGCTGCTTTCATGCTACATAGAAAAAACTGAGTAGTTACGACAGAACCTCTATGGCCACAAAGTTTAAAATATTTACTATCTTGCTATTTACAGAAAACATTTGCTGACCTCTGCCTTACAGAAACAAAAGCAAACACCAGTAATCACTAATATCAATGGATATTATTGATATTAAATAAAAGGATATTATTGGAACTCTAATAGGCATTTTATCTATATCTTTTTTTTTTTTTTCCAGACAGAGTTTCATTCTAGTTGCCCAGGCTGGAGTGCAGTGGTGTAATCTCAGCTCTCCGCAAACTCTGCCTCCCTGGTTCAAGTAATTCTCCTGCCTCAGCCTCCCAAGTAGCTGGGATTAACAGGTGTGCACCACCATGTCCCCCTAAAATTTTGTATTTTTAGTAGAGACGGGGTCTCTCCATGTTGGTCAGGCAGGTCTTGAACTCCTGACCTCAGGTGATCCACCCACCTCCCAAAGTAATCTCAGCCTCCCAAAGTGCTGGGATTACATGCGTGAGCCACCACACCCAGCCAAGATATCATTTTTTTAAGTTTTATTTTAAATGCAGGGGTACATTTGCAGGTTTGCTATATAGGTAAACTTCTGTCATGGGGAGTTTGTGGTACAGACGATTTCATCACCCAGGTATTAAGCGTAGTGACAGCTATTTTCCCTGATCCTGTCCCTCCTACCCTCTACCCTCTGATAGACCCGAGTGTGTGGTGTACCCCTCTGTGTACCCATGTGTTCTCATAAGATAATTTTTATCTTTGTGAAACTGTGTGTCCTTCACCAACATCTCCCTAGTCCTTCTCCTCCCCACCCAGCTCCAAAAAGCCACCATTCTAGTCTCTGCTTCTCTGAGTTCGACTTTTGTGGATTCCATAGATAAGTGAGATAGTGTGGTATTTGGCTTTCTCTGGGTTACTTTGTGGCTTATTTCACACAACATAATGTCCTTCAGGTTTATTCGTGTGGTTGAAAATTACAAGATTTTCTTCTTTTAAGGCTGAATAGTATTCCATTGTATAGATATCGCATTCTCTTTATCCATTCATCTGCTGAAGAACACTTAGGTTGATTGTATATCTAGGCTATTGTGAGTAATGCAATGAACCTGAAGCTAAGTTCAAGACATTTATTATACATCATGGTGACTATAGTTAATAACATACTATCTACTTGAAAATTATGATTAGATTTTAAATGTTCTCACCAAAAAAAAAAAAAAGAAAAAGGCAAGTAGGTGAGGTAATGTTAATTAACATGATATAGCCATACCACAATCTATACATAAATCAAAACATATTGTATAACATAAATATGTTTAATTTTACCAGTCATTTAAAAATTTTTAATTTGTGTTAAAATAGTTATAATAGTTCCAATCATATTGTGTCTAGATTCACAATCATTAAAAGATACAATTACCACATATAAAGGGTGGCATAATATAAAGTAAGCTTTAAAGAGATTGGCATGTCATTTTTAAAGTATATTTGGAATATGTTCAACATTGTTATTTCGATTTTAGTTATTTTATTTTTTTGAGATGGGGTCTTGCTCTGTTGCCCAGGCTGGAGGGCAATGCTATGATCTCGGCTCACTGCAACCTCTGCTTCTCAGCTTCAAGCGATTCTCTTGCCTTCAAGTAGTTGGGATTACAGGCATGCATCACCACACCCAGCTAATTTTTGTATGTTTAGTAGGGACGAGGTTTCACCATGTTGGCCAGGCTGATCTCGAACTCCTGAACTCAAGTGATCCACTTGCCTTGGCCTCTCAAAGTGCTGGGATTAATCAGGCGTAAGCCACCACACCTGGCCAGCATTGTTATTTTGAAATGTTTGTGTGAGAATAGAACAAAGCAGCTACCTTTCCCCTGAAGCCCTGTAGTTCAGCTCCTGTTGACCAGGAGCCAGGGACCTGGACAAACGAATGACAAAGTCACCACATACTTCACAGCTGCAATTTTCTTATCTGTAAATCAGAGAAAAGGCTGTGTATAAATGCCTGCAAAGATATTTCCAGTAAAAGATTTGGTTTGCGGATGTGCTTGTTCTTCTTATTAATTTGGGACTACAGACAAGCAAAGAGTCTCAGAGAAAGAAATTCCTTGTTTGAATTAATTTAGTCAAATCAGGTCAGAGAATCCAGAACAAGACTTAGATGATGTTTCTTCAGGGCACATATGTGACTGCCTTTCTGCTGTGAATAATATCTACTCAGGCCATGTGTTCATTCTACCACTTGTGAGATTTATGTAGCATTCTTCCCTCCATAGTGCTAAAGATGCCTGGTAGGGAAGTTTAAAGTTACTGCAGCAATTTCTTTTAGGTGCATATTAAAGCTGTGGTGCCTTATCTATGAGGTGGAGCTGTAAGTTGCTGTGATATCTTGCTTAGAATTAATTCACTAGTTACATTCAACTGACATAAAAGTAGAGTTTGCCAGTTTAGAAAGCTGGCGCATTTTTTGTGGCTCCTCAAACATTACTGTAAAATTTGAAATCTCTAATATGAAAGGTTTCAGTTTAGTCATAGCGTAAACCTAAAATTCTGGGATGACTGCTTCACTTTTAACTGTGCCTCATGAAAACGGATACATTTTTTTATACCTAGTCAGAGAGACTTTTAAATTCCACTCATATGAAAATGAAGACCCCCCCTCAGTTAGAATAGACCACAAAATAGGGTTGATTGTTGGTGAATCAGGCTATTACAGTAACACAAATTGGGTTGTAGAGCAAAAAACGAAGAACAATTTTTATTGTAAGCAATGAAAAAGCAGCAAAATATAGCCACATAATGGTAAAGACATGGGACTTCTCTAGTTGATAAAATGAAAAAGGCCCTTGACTAGCTGAGCTTGGCACTTAACACACGTGAAACATGCAGGAAAGAAAATGATCCAAAGGCATGGTCTTGTCTCATGAGAGGAGAGGGGCTGCATGTTATGAGGGCCACTTGCTTCATCCTATTTGGATCATACTTCACTTCTTCAGGTTGTACTTTCCACTTGCAATTTGGTGTGGAGGTTCTCTTATGCATGTCCCAAGATCTCAAAAAGAAAACAAAGGAGTTTAGGTGTTTTTGAGCAAGACAAAATAAAAAGCTGAGTAAGGAAACAGTATGCATAGCTGGAAACCAGTTATTTTCTATTTATAGGCAAAGAGCAGTATAAACAAAGCTCTAGATCATCTGCTCAGGTTGAAAATATCTTCCGTTTTAAAAGATTAGCATATCTGATCCGATTTCATCACGTTTGAAATTTTCTTCCTTTGTCTCTTCTTCCTCCTTCTTTTCTCCTTTTTTCTTCCTTTTCTTTCTCTTCCTCTCACTCTCTTTCTCCTGCTCCTCCTTCTCATACTCCTCTGTATTTGCACTGCATATGAGATTTCAGCTACTCAAATGGATTACACTCATCATTTTCCTGAGTGGGGCAGGGATAGAGGGACTTTCCAAATAAGCCATTTTAAAGGAATGCAACTTTTACCTATATTTTTCTGTCCTTTATTTCTTTTTAAAATGTTGAGCTTATAAGACCATTCCTGGTGAAGCTGTGTTCATCTACTCCCTCTTCAGCATTAGTGGAAATATTAGAGTATTAATGACCTTAGAGACCAGATACTTTGTAGCCTCATTTATAGTTTGTCAAGTTGTTAAAAATTGATACAAAAAAACTTAGTTGCTTCTTCAGAGAAAAGCTGCACATGTGAACTATGCTATCCATAAAACTTGCCTGTCTTATGTTTCTACAAACAGTAAGGCTTGAAGAAAAAGAGCAAACCTATGCATCTATGTGTATTTATACATGTTTCTATTTTATATGCATATATTTACATGTATGTATATGTTATGTAAATTTAATCATGATTCTTAGTGGTTCTCAACTAAATGTAAAGCAGTGTTCTAGCTGCTTAAAGAATTGGAAGAAGAGGGTGGCATTAACTCTGCAATTTTGCTGATCAAATCTAGATTAGAGATCTATGTTTTGCTTAGTTCACATAGGATTGTTTTAAGTTAGAATTAGCTGTGTTTCTGCTTTGGGAAGTTGAGAAGTTCCCCATGAGTATCTGGTCTTACAAGGCTAGATCTGCTGCCTTCTCCAGCAGCAGCCGTCACCTGGAAGGTGACAGTTGCTGCTACCCTGAGTCAGTGGAGACTCCATTTCTCCGTAGTCCTGGCAGCCACCTACCACTTTATCTCTGATCTTCACTCATTTGTTTCCTGGCCTTACCCTATTGTTATTGTGAATTTCTGTTCCCACAGATCAATAAGTGGTGACTGACCAGGTTTGGAAAAAGACCAGGATGGGGGTCAGTTGTGGGGGATTGTAGCAAAAGTGCTGGGTTCGGAAGTAGGTGCTCCCTCTGATGAGCTTGCTTCAGCCTGATATGCACACAGAATATCCGTAACAATGAAAACTAGAAAACAATTTGAAAAGTCCTCTTTTGGCAGAGAGGAGTGCATTTAAAAGTCTTTATTCTGCTGCTAAATACTATTTGAAAGAGAATAAAACAAGTACAGTCTCTTTTAGGGGGAATAGGATGAGAAAAAGCATTATTTGGAAATATTTCAAAGTATTCTCTAATGACTAATACTTGTAAAAAGTAACTTAGGAGCCCATTGGCAGCAAAGGCAGAATGCCATCCAGTTTATGTGGCAAGTTCTATGTGCCTAGTGAAGCATGTTAGCTTGTAACAGTGCTTCAACTGGAAAAATCACAGTTGACAGCTTCAGTTCATAAGTAGCAAAGCACCAGAGTCTGTGAAGAAATTAACTGGCGTGTTGAGCACTCAGCATCAGGGAGAAACACACACACACACACACACACACACACACACACACACACACACACACACACACACACACACACACACTCTGATCGCTTTCCTGGAGGAAGAAGAGTAGTAAATTTTGAAATGAATGCTTTTTATTTGTGCTTTTCTGTTATTGCCAAGTTGAAAATGTACTCATTTTGATTAAACTGCATTGCGTTACAATATTAGGAATCAATTTCAAACACACTGTATTTTTACTTCAAAATAATTTACTTCAAAAAATTCTTTATTTGTACTTACACAAATAGTAAAGCTAGTAAAATGACACTGTATTGGCTTTTATTGCCAAAAGAAAAATTAAGTGTGATGCTTAATGAACTCTTTGAATATTATAGCTCTTGCCATAATGCAACTCATTCTGATTTCCATTAAATGTATCTGTTGTATTTGACCCACATAGTTTAAGACACCTATAATTAAGATACTTTCTACTTTAGAATCGTAGGAAAATCTCTGCGTCTTATTTTCCTTATAAGTTTAAAAAAAAAGGAAAAATATTTTTGCAATCAATTGAAGTCATGTTATTCCTTATTTTAATGCCAGTTTTCTTGATATTTTCAATAAATTTAAAAAATTACAAATGATATTTATTCATGTAAAATGAGGGAAAATTCTACAATTGTAAAATGAAATTGTTTTTATTTCTTAGGAAGTCAATGTAAATTGTTTTTCTGTTGAAAACAATGTCTATTCAGTCACATCAATAAATAATTTTGTAATTCCAAGTTGCTCTTTATCAAATTATATTTTAATAATACGCATTATGTGATAGTTCATATATTAAAGGATATATGTTAAAAGTCACATAAGAATATTTGACTTAATTACAAAGTAACCATGGAAGAATATTCCTTATATTACTTACATTTCTATTTATCATTACATGAAAATTGATAATTTCATAACCTTTCATATGTAAGATTTCAACGGACCTTCATTTCAATTGCATATAAAATGAAAAGTAAGATGAGTTGATCTGACAGTGTAGCCCAAGCTTTCAAAATTTGGCAGTGTTATTTTATTGTCAACACTACATGTTAAACATATATATATATTATGTCTAAAATGCCAAAAATATAAATGTTAAGGATATACATCCACATTTTGACCTGCTCCATTTCCAACCAGGGCTAGTTCACTTCTGTTTTGCCACCTCATTATACACAGCTCCTGAGAGGGTCACCACACTGACGCCAAATAGTACAGACACGCGATCAGCATGGTGGACTGTACTAGAGCCAGGAGCTCCCAGGCCCAAGTGAGCCTTCCTTTAGCCTCCTGAGTAGCAGGAATTAGAGGTGTGTGTGGCACACCTGGCACGTGCACATTTTATTTCTAATTTAATATTTTAAATATATGTAGCTTGTTACCTAAAGAAAGACCTTTCTAACCCTTCAGCTTAAAACCATAAAATCTTACAGAGGCAAAAGGACTTCTTGGAGCTCTGTGGTTTTCCTCTGGTGGTTAACTGTGGTCAACTGCTTATCAGAGTTCCTTTTACCTGGAAATGACTATCTTTCTGGTGTATTTCAACTATCTACTTTAAGTTCTGATCACATTTGATTTACCACTTATATTTGGTGTGAATACAAAGATGAATCAATTACTCAATTTCATCATCTGTTTAAAATGCATAGCATCTATGCACTAAAAATATGATACAATAATGTACAACTCACAAAATTCCCCAAGTGAGAAGACTGATGATTTCTTAAATATTATGTGGTCTTGTATCCCGTGATTTTAGAAATGCTAAGTGAGGACAACTTGGATTCTATCCTAAAATATTATGCTGTAGACTCACTCTCCATGTATACAATAGGTTTGACATTTGATAGAAATTAGGGGACAGCAGAAGAGAAAGAATTCTTAACTATGTTTACACATATTTAACTACCCTAAGGCACTTTAATTCTTGCCCATCCTTTATTCTAGTAAAACTGTCACTGAACCAAAAGATATATCTGTGTAAAGAGCTCTGTACTGTCAAAAGTAAAGCTACTTGGCAAAGCTTATGAGACTTTATGTCAGTTTTCTACTTGAATTATAGTTATTTCACTAACTAGTTATCTTTCTCACATCTATTGTGACTAGAGAATGAGATGTAGCAGCAATCTTTGTTGCATGCCATTTGTAAACTAAATTTATGTCATAGATTTGCATGCTAAGTACTTCTCTTGTAAGAAGAGCTCTCAAAGGCAGCATGTTTATGCCACCATTTGTGATTAAATTGGAATTCTAAAGCAGACCCAAGTTAAACATGAAGACAACTTTAGATCTTGGTCTGAAGTCAAATACAGACTGTTTACTTACCATTAGAGTTATCTTCTCTTTTTCTTTTCTTTTTTTTTGTAGATATTAGCAAGATAATCTGTGATAGTTTTTAATTATCTCTCTTCTACTAACTTCATAGTTTTAAAATTGTGTGTGTTTTGGTGTTGGCATAAAAGGTATATGTTTAAAATTTATAACTGGCCAAAATAATAAGATATGGAGTTTAAAAGTAGTTTCAACAGGTGATTTAGTATAGTGTTATATATACTTACATATAGTTATTAATTAGCTACCAGGCTACTATAAGTCATAAACATCTTTTCCAGAAGATTTCACTTATTCATTCAGTTAACATGTATATGCTGAGTGTGTATGAGGCACCATATGGCACACTAGGCTGTCAGCTGCCATGGTTTACCAGATGCACAAGGCACTGTTCTCGAAGTGCTTACCTTCCAGTGAGGGGGTATAGAAAAGGCACCAACAGGAGAATGAGTTGGAGAACCAGACTGTGTGAAATCACACAAACACATGAACCACTGGATTCATACTTTGGTCCCATTTTTCACTGTCATTTAACTCCTCAGACAGTCTTCCTCATCTGTGAAAGGGAATGAGAATATGTGACTTACTTGTTTTAAATGTCACTAAAACTCATCACAGTTTTTAGCTAGAGCCCAAAGCCCTGAGTTCTGTGTGCATGAGTGATTTCAGTCTGTAGTTTTCTTCAGTTGCTCTGACTTGCATAACTCTATTTCACTCTGCCACAGACTAAGTTGCAGGGCACATCCCAGCACCGATGACTTAACTTTTCTTAAATAACCCCAGTGAGGGTCTCTAAGATAATTGTTGTTTGTTTGTTTTTGAGACAGTCGCACACTGTCACTCTGGCTGGAGTGCAATAGTGCAATCTCAGCTCACTGCAATCTCTGCCTCCCAAGTTCAAGCGATTCTCCTGCGTCTGCCTCCTGAGTAGCTGGGATGACACTCGCCAGCCACCAAGCCTGGCTAATTTTTTGTATTTTTTGCAGAGACAGGGTTTCACTGTTTTAGCCAGACTGGTCTCAAACTCCTGACCTCGTGATCTGCCTGCCTCAGCCTCCCAAAGTGCTGGGATTACAGGCGTGAGCCACCGCACCCAGCCTAAGATAATTTTTAAATTATGAAATTAAATGATAAATATTTTTAAATAGAAAGAGGAGAAAAATAAAAGATGAAATCTCTCTGTACTTCTTTTGCAAGTTTCCCTGGAGAAAATTACTATCAACTGTTGGCTTTACCTTTTTATGTATATTTTCTAAATAGTTTTTAAAAGAGAAAATACAAACTTATGCAAATTTTTGACTGCTTAATTTTCTTAATAAATAATGCATATTTTTACTATTAACTACTCAAACATTCTAAAATATAAACAGGAAAATCCTCCTCAGTACCCTTCTTTCTCTCACCTGCAATCCCAGGAAACCGATGTGCTATAAAATACTACAGTAATCTCTACAACATTTTGTGGTTATTTGAATTGTGTCCTCCTAGAAGATGTTGCAGTACAGAGTCTTTATAGATGATCAATCTGAGATGAGGTCATTGGCGTTGATCCTAATGACAAAGAGACTGACATGTACGGACGGAAGACAAAGAGAAGACATGGACATCGGCCACCTACAAGCCAGGCAATGCCTGTAACCACCAGAAGCTAGAAGAGACACGTAGAAATATTCTCCTTCACAGTAGGTAAAGGAGCTAGCCTTGTTGACACCTTGATTTTGTACTTCTAGCCTTTTGTATTAGTCCATTTTCATGCTGCTGCTAAAGACATACCTGAGATTGGGTAATTTATAAAGAAAAAGAGGTTTAATGGAATCACAGTTCCACATGGCTGGGAAGGCCTCATGACCATGGTCGAAGGTGAAAGGCATGTCTTACATGGCATCAGACAAGAGAACGAAAACCAAGCAAAAGGAGAAACCTCTTATAAATCCATCATATCTTCTGAGACGTATTCATTACTATGAGAACAGTATGGGTGAAACCATCCCATGATTCAATTATCTCCCACCGGGTCCCTCCCACAACACATGGGAATTATGAGAGCAACAATTCAAGATGAGATCTGGGTGGGAACACAGCCAAACCATATCACCTTTGGAATGTAGCACAATAGATTTTTGTTGTGTAAACCACCCAGTTTGTGGTACTTTTTTATGGAAGCCTAAGGGAACTAATACAGGTTTCATACCTATGTGGATTGGCCATTTAATTCCACTTATTATCAGAGGACAAGAAAAGTGACCAGAAATAGCTTACTTTTAGATTTCTTTTTTTTTTAATTAAAAAATTCAATTGTAAATGGGCAAAATATTTGAATAGACATTTGTCAAAAGAAGACAGAAATGGCAAAGATACGAAAAGGTGATCAACAACATTGTTCATCAAAAAAAATGCAAATCAAAATTACAAAGAGGTATATCTCACCCCTGTTAATATGGCTTCTATCCAAAGGACACAAATATCTTGATGTTTACATTCCTGCCGCCAGGTTGCTCACAGTTATTTTGAACACTAAACTTCTTTGAAAGATGACTAAAGTCTACATATTTTATGCCTCTCATTATTTTGGTGAGTATCTCTGGAAATCTGAATGTAAAGGTTGTCATAGTATGTCAAAACATTAGATGGATTTAAGAAAAATAAAGAACTTTTTATACCTGTACACTATGTACAGATGAGGTCTACAAAAGTCTCTCCGTATAAAAAAGAAAATATGTTATTGACAGAACTGTCTTCCCTTTGGGCCACCCTGTAGGAAAAGAAGAAATGGAGCTCTGTTGAGTAACTTTTTCATAGCTTCCTGTAGCCCAGAGGCATCTGAGAAACATTTGTAGATATGAGGAAAAGGAAAATGAAGCAATTGTCAGTACTTCGTGTGCTGATTTTAACTTTTACAGGTAACTTTGAATTGGGTAAAGAACCCAGGCAATTTGACTTGAGCTCAGCTGTTGGAATCTCACCTTCAAGCTTGAGAGTCTTGAATAAACTTATTCTTTGACTTAAAAGGACCTGATTTCCTTTTGCAAGTGTTTCTTTTAATGAACAAAGTCTGTGTCTCCCCCGTCACTGCCTGCTGTAAAATACCTTATTCCTTCAGTCTTGTGCATCTTTGCCAGATCGCTTGAGACAGGTGCAATAGTGAATGAGTATTTTTAAAATTTTTCAATCTAAGTTTTAAGATTCTATTGTTGAGATGAACATATTTCTCATAAGTTTTCTGGCAATATTAATGTGTAGGCAAAAAACTAGGAATGACGGTACACCTGCAAACAGAAGACAGACACATATGGTCTTAGTTGTCCACTCTCACCCCAAACTAAAGTCCTCTCTACAACAGTCCTTATAGGTGGATATCTATTTTTCCATTGAATGTTTATATTGATAGAGAGGTGCTACAGTTGTGTGATTAATTTTGCTGAAGTTTAAAAAGTATGAAATATATTCATAATATGAAAATAATTTCATTGCATTATATAAGACATATCATGTACATAGGAATTGTAACATTTTCATTGTTTTATTATTGGTCAAGTGATGTTAGTAGCAATTTGTAGGGACTTAAATCTATCTTTGGGAATTTAATGAATGAAGAAAGAAAGGTTATGCAGTCTTTCACGTTAGACTCTTCAGAATCTGTTGATGATAACATATCCACTTTACTATGCAAAGATTTTCTGCATTTATATGAGGGATTTATTAGGAAAAAACAAACTTCAAAGTGAAAGGACAATCACAAGTATAGAGTAAAAAAAAAAAGGAATGATGTCAAGAAGAGCACAACTGAGCTAAAAAGTTTTGAGTATATAGAAATGCTATAAGATTTGTCCTCTATCTCCTCTGTTATATCTCCTCTTAAAATGATAAAACCTTATAATGGAATTTGTTATTGACTACACTTCTCCTTTAACAAGTATGTACACCATGTTATTGACATAGGATTAGATTAGACTATTGCAATAGCAACAAGTTGGCTATCAGTTGTTTTATTTAAATGTATAGAGAAATAATGAAGCATAATACTAGATGTGAAAAATGCAAACCAAATTCCCTAGACTCTTGCTTAACTAACTTCGAATCTATGATGAGTTGTACTGATTAGTTAGAATAATATTAATGTGTACATACACAAAAGGCTTAATGGCAAACATGATTCGTTAAATTGATTAATTGATAAAAATTAATTAAAATGTGCCTTATTGGAATTTTTTTTTAGTATTTTCACAACTGTGTAATTTATATTTTTAAATTAATTTTTATCTCAAAAGCTTTTTGGATACAAGTTAAAATTGAATTTTACAACAGGTAGAAAATGCAGGTGCAATATGGTATTCAGAAAATAACCATTTAAATGTTTAGGGCTGGGCACAGTGGCTCACACCTGTAATCCCAGCACTTTGGGAGGCCGAGGCGGGTGGATCACCTAAGACTGGGAGTTCGAGATCAGCCTGACCAACGTGGAGAAACCCCGTCACTACTAAAAATACAAAATTAGACAGGCATGATGGCACATGCTTCTAATCCCAGCTACTCGGGAGGCTGAGGCAAGAGAATTGCTTGAACCTAGGAGGCCAAGGTTGTGGTGAGCCGAGATTGTGCCATTGTACTCCATCCTGGGCAATAAGAGAAAAACTCCATCTCAAAAATAAGTGAATGAATGAATGAATTAATGTATGTTTAAATAGTCATTTAACTCTTAGACATCTATATGTTTTGTCATTTAAAGTTAATGATTTAAATATTTGTAATTATCAATTAATAAACAGTTTTCAGAATATTGCAAATATCTAGATGTTTTATAAGTCAAATCCACATTTATTACAATAGAGATGAAAGTGAACATGCTAGAACCATAGACGACTTCAAAGACATATATAAGATACCATATCCTGAGACTTCTTTCTACTCCAGGGACCTAGACTCCTTTCATAGAAGTAACTAAATCATCAATGTCATTTGTATCTTCTAAAATTTTCCAGTTATATACTTATATACATGAATTTATGTATAAATATAGACAATTTTTTTTACACATTGAACTTTATATTATAGATGCTTGTTTCACTAAAGAGTACAACTTTAAGATCTTTTTATGTTAGCACACAGAGGTCTACTGCATTCTTTTCAACAAAAGTAGGACCAGTGCATCATTTCCCTATGGAGATTTTTTTTTTTAATGGAGGATACTTTGTATAATGTTTATTACAGAAAACATTGCAATGAACATTCTTATACATATATCTTCTTATTCTCATGTAAGAATATATAGAAGAATATCATATATATGTATATATATACATATATCTATCTATATCTATCTATATATGTATATAAAGTCAGCCATTTAAATCACAATTCTGTGTGTGGCCTTTATTTTCTGCCTTCAAAGAAGTTGCTTATGCTGTTTTGGCATTTCTATAACTGAAAAATTTTCCCTGCTTTACCTGAAAACTACTTTTTTTTTTCCATTTGACATTTTTCATCTCTCTTTAAGACACTCTACCAAATGCTCAAAGCAAGATAATTTATAAGAGTAAGTTGCCTTGTGGCACATGACACAAAATACCCATTAATATAAATGCTCTTTTAATTTTTATATTTTTAAATTAATTATTTATTTTGGTAGAGATAAGGTCTTCCTATATTGCCTAGGCTGGTTTTGAACTCCTGGGCTCAAGCAATCTGCCTGCCTTGGACTCCCAAAGGGCTGAAATTACTGGCATGAGCCACCACAAAGCCTACAAATGCTTAATATTAAAGATAGTCATATTCTGCCCATTCAAAAGAGAAGCTAGTTTACTTTAACAAAAAAATTAAAATATGCCTTATTGTAGTTACCTGTAGTGCATCATAAAAGGTGTGAAATATAAATCAAAGTCAAGATTAAGATATTTTCTGTCTTCAGCTCTCTGTATTTTCTATGAAGAAAATACAGCACTACTAAAATTATTTTCTGGTCTCTTGCAAAATGTACCTAAAGCTAGTTATTTAGTTCTTTTAGTGAACCACCTTTTCATATGTATTTTCTATTCTCATTTTATTTTACATTCTTTCAAGTCTTTTTATCTCTTGTGCAACTTTCCTTATTATAGTTCCAGTTTTCATTTCTTTATTTTCTCTTGGGAAGGAAGAATGGTCATATCTAAAATAACATTCTGAACTTTGTGTCTTTTAAATATTTAGTGTATATTATAATTATAGTAGAGATCAAATTCTATGAATAGATTTTTTTGTGTGTGTTTCCTTAGCTGATTTGTTCATATTTATTTTTCTGAAAATGAATATTACAGCTCTTCCCCTCAAGAATTTTATGATAAATGGATATAATGTTACCATTAATTGGAGGAAAGAAGTGCAGATAAAAGTCATGCAAGAAAATGTCAGAGGTTTTAGACGTGTGTGTGCAAGGAAAACAGGGTTAGAGAGATGAGTGATTTATTCCAACCCTTCTATCTTGAGCACCTGATTGATAAAGACAGGTTATTTGTGTTCTAATTTTTAGCAACCACCTGCTTTTCAGCTCCCCAAAGGGGACCACTAGTGACAGTGACATATGAGAGGAATGGCCAGAAGTCTTGTCCACATGCTCTACGTCATGCTGACTGGCCTCTTTGTGTCTCCAAGTAGGTCTTCTAGGGATGGCATTTCTTTATACGAAGCATTCATTCTGCTCAACAGCACTTCCATTCATAAAACAGTTATAGCAAACATTCCTAGAATATATGAGAAAGTACATCTTCTCTTTTACATTTTCAGGAAAAATTACACAAAATAATCGGATAGGTTTTAAAGTCAGATAAATCTTAAATTCAGATAGTAGAGGTATTAACTATATATCACAATACACAATTTCTGTGATGTTTCTGAGCTTTTTGACGTAGACATGCTGGAGAGATGATATGACCCTCCTCTGTTAATTCTTTCGAGTATTAAATGAGATAATATGTAGGAATTACTCAAAATATTCAGTAACTGTTAGTTCTTTTCATAATATCCTCAAGGAGAACTTGGGGGAAATTTCATGATTGTCCCAATTTGCGGTGTTAAAATGAAGACATTCAATGTCAAATTTAATCTAAAATGACAGAATAGCTGTACTCAGTGGGATTCATCTATCGGATCTCAGTAAAGTTTAATTGAACTATGCCTTTGAGATCTTCAAACTCCCCCCGGGCCCACTTTCTGTAATTCACTAAAACTCACAGGATTCAGCACATTGCCAAACTAATGGCTATGATTGATTACAGCAAAAGAATACAAAGCAAGATCAGCAGAGGGAAAAGCCATATCCAGAGAAAACTCAGTGCAACATTCCAAGAAGCTTCTCCTACTGGAGTCAGATGGGAGACATGTAATTCTTCCAGTAATGAGTTGTGACAACATATATGAAACGTCTACTAGGAAATCTTCTAGCCTAAGACTAGAAGTCTAGGATTTTTATCATGGTTCAGTAAACACCTTCTGTCAAATACCTACCAAATTTCTAGCACTTCAGGAAGAAAACCAGGTATTCAGTATAAATTATATCATTTTTACAAACAGTTTAGGCACAATGGACTCCTATGATCATTTAGAGAAACCTTTACATCTGCGTAGGGAGATGTTAACCCTTCAAGTTGCTGAATGCCAGTCAAGTGCTAATCTTGCAAGCCAACTATTCTAAGGATAACAGTCTCAAGCTTCCTATGTTAATTTGTTTCTGCATAGATTTCATCTAACAACAGCAGAAAAGAGTTTAAGGGAAGGACTCAGAGAGAGTAGAGCCAACATGAACAGCAAATCTGTCATTTAAATACTAGTTCTACCTTATGTAGTCATTAAAACATTGTCAGTAAACAATTGCTGCACACCTCTCTGACATATTGAAAAAAAAAAAAGGTTTACGAATGAAGCCTTATAATTATCCATGTTTCACAATCTAATACATTTTCAATTCACTTACATTTAATTATCAATCACTAGGAATAAAAACAAATCCATCATGTGAACTGTGATATATCGAACATTACATCCATAAACACAACACTGGATTTAAAAGACTAAAATAAAAAGAACAAAAATAATTAAAAAGCATCTTTTCTCCAAAAAAATGTTTTTACTCTAGCTTTTTATTCATTTGGGTGTTGGTTATTAGATTATCCTTATCCTTTTCTAACCCTTTCCTGATACTATTTTTTTAGATAGTTTACTATTATGTCATTTGTGTTTTCTGATAACGATAAAACCAGTCTTGTTTTGGAGAACAAAAGCCTTCATCACCTGAAATATTGCTCCAAGGCTGTGGTCCCTTCTCTACCATTCATACATTTTAGTACATCAATGACTATTTTTACAGAGTGAGATATTCGGGATACTGGGCAGTTTGCTTTCCTAAGCTAAGGAGATATGGTGCAGAATGCATTTTCTTATATCTGCAGACTCTTGTGGATGGTGAAGAAACTGAAATGTCACAGTAACAACAACCACAGGAATAATTATTGACTAACCTTGTTAAGGGATAAGATGTGCCAGACTGTGTTCTAAGTGCTTTAGGTATGTAACCTCGTGTCATTCTCTAACTGAACCCTATGTGGTAGGTTTTTATTATTAGGATTGTTGTCTTCCACATTTTGAGGATAAAGAAACTACAAAAATCAAACAAACAAAAAACCCCAAAACTAGATAAATTAAAAGTAAAAAAAAAAAAAAAAAAAAACAGGCTGGGAGTGGTGGCTCATGTCTGTAATCCCAGCACTTTGGGAGGCCAAGATGTGTGGATCACCTGAGGTCAGGAATTTGCAACCAGGCTGGCCAACATGTTAAAATCCCATCTCTATTAAAAATACAAAAATTAGCCAGGCATAGTGGCGCCTGCCTGTAATCCCAGCTGCGCAGGAGTCTGAGGCGGCTAAAGCAGAGAATCACTTGAACTCCGGAGGCAGAGGTTACAGTGAATGAAGATTGTGCCACTACACTCCCACCTGGACTACAGAGTAGGACTTCGCTCAAAAAAAAAAAAAAAAAAAAAAAAAAAAAAAAAAAATTAATAAAATGAGACAAGTAATAATTACCCAAGTACCCACGGCAAAAGCCGAGCAGAAAATAAAGCCGTTGCACCCCGGTAGCCGC
>CAUYQU010029399.1:0-18812 GCA_963574635.1 Cheracebus regulus
AACCCCCCCGGGGTTCCTTTTTGCCGGGGTGTTGCCAACGACAAACCCCCTGTTTAACATATTTATACAACCAAAAAAAAAAAAAAAAAAAAAAAAAAAAAAAAAAAAAAAAAAAAATCCATCTCCATAAATAAATAAATAAAACATTTTTATAAATGCAAATATCCATCCCCCTGAGAAAAGTAACACTTCAAGCTACTCAAGAGCTGCAGAAAACAGCTTTCAGAGCTGGCAGTCTTGGGGCTTACCCAGGGTATGGGCGGTTGAGTGAGCCTGAGGCTAAAAGATATAATCACTGTATACATCAATGTATTTTTTTTTTTTTTTGAGATAGAGTCTCGCTCTGTCACCCAGGCTGGAGTGCAGTGGCCCGATCTCGTCTCGCTGCAACCTCCGCCTCCCAGTTTCAAGCGATTCTTCTGTCTCAACCTCCCAAGTAGCTGGGATTACAAGCACACGCCGCCATGCCCGGCTGATTTTTTGTAATTTTTAGTAGAGACTGGGTTTCACCGTGTTCTCGGGCTGGTCTCGAACTCCTGAGCTCAGGTAATCCACCCGCCTCTGCCTCCCAAAGTGCTAGGATTACAAGCGTGAGCCACCACGCCCAGCCTGCATTCGTCAATTTAAAAAGCACTGCTGGGGAACCTTTGAACCCCGTGGGGTGTCTCGATCAAGGTTGGGACACCCATACATCCGCTAGAAAGCCGCCGCACTCCAACCTTGACCCCTACCCAGGGCCCAGTCACAAGACCCAGCTGTCGGGGGTGGGACGGGGAGGCGGGGCTGCGCCTGTTCTCCGAGCTTATTGGCTGATGGGTGTGCCCCCTGCAGCGGCAGACTTCGAGGGGGCGGAGCTTCGCCCGGCAGTGAGGACAGCCTCGCCTGCCCACTCTCTCAGCCCCAACCGCGCGTGAATCCCAGCTCCACTTCCCAGGCCGCTGCGCCCCCGCCACCCTGCTTTCCCAGGCTCTTCGAGATCCAAGCTTGTAGGCCCTTTAAGGGGTCTAGCTGCCCTTTGCGGGGTCCTGGGACTTTGGTCCCAGACAGTGGGGATCGGGATGGCTTCTGTGCGGATCCGAGAGGCCAAGGAGGGAGACTGTGGAGATATCCTAAGGCTGATTCGGGTGAAGACTGCGGGCCGGAAACCAGGGGGTCAGAGTGGCGCGGCCAGGGCGGGGGGGAGCAGGAGGCGGGAGGCAGGGGGAGGGGCGTGCCTTGGGACCCTGCTCGGGGAGCAGCGGGGCTCTCCTGCCCCAATCTAGCCTCTGTACCCACGCCTTAGGAACTAGCCGAGTTCGAAAACCTCTCGGATCAGGTGAAGATCAATGAAGAAGGTGGGGACTCAACGCCCAGGTTCTGACGGAGGCTGGGGCGGAAGTGAGGGATGGGTTCCCCAGGCGGCAGTTCCAGGCTGGGCATACACCCAGGTCCTGTTTCTCTGTCTCTTTGTCATAACTCCAATCTCGGCAGCCCTGAGAGCAGATGGCTTTGGAGAGAATCCTTTCTATCACTGTTTGGTAGCAGAGGTTCTTCCAGCGCCCGGGGAGCCACTGGGTAAGAGCACCTGGCCTTAGAGGTCCCCCTCTCCAGTCGGCCTCAGAGGTCTCCCCGCAGGCTCCCAGAAGCCTTTTCTCTCTCTCCCCACCGGCTCCCAGAGGCCTTACTCCTCTTTTCTCTCTCTCAGGGCCCTGCGTGGTGGGCTATGGGCTATACTACTTCATCTACAGCACATGGAAGGGACGAAACATTTATCTGGAAGATGTCTACGTGATGCCAGAATATCGAGGTACTGGGCAGAAGCTGAGGCTGGGGTGGGAACAAAGGACACCACAGACCCCACCATCATCCCGTTTCCGGATCCCAGAGGATGTCCTTTTCTGATCCTCTTCAGCTCAAACAATAGCTCTTTTTTGCCTCTTTCTCTCCACAACAGGTCAAGGGATTGGTTCCAAAATAATCAAAAAGGTGGCTGAGGTGAGGAGAAGGATGGGGGGACCAGCGAGGACCTCAAGAAGCAAGGGTATATGGGGGCAGGGGGGCCGGGTTGAATGAGGGAGTGAGAAAGCCTTTTCCTTTTTTTTTTTTTTTTGCCTTTTCCTTTTTCGACCCCAGGAAAGTCAGTGATGTCTGATTCCACAGGTGGCCCTGGATAAGGGCTGCTCCCAATTCCGTCTGGCTGTCCTGAACTGGAACCAGAAGGCCATAGACTTGTACAAGGTCCTAGGAGCCCAAGATCTGACAGAAGATGAGGGCTGGCACTCTTTCCGCTTTGAAGAAGAGGCAATGAGAAAGTTGGCAGGAAAATGACGCCATCCCTAGGGGGTCTCTCTTTTGAGTTTCTCCTTCCCCACCCCACCAGCTCAAGCACTCTTCAGAGACTATTTCCACAGACACTGACGTTGAGGCCTCCCTGGAGGAAGGAGGGTTGGGGGTGCCTATCCTCAAGTAGGGGAATAGCAAAATTGAGGGAGAGACCTTTCTTCTATTGTTGAAGGTTAAAAATAAATAAGAATTACATGTCCTGGGCTGGGCACGGTGGCTCACGCCTGTAATCCTAGCACTTTGGGAGGCCGAGGTGGGTGGATCACCTGAGGTCAGGAGTTCAAGACCAGCCTGGCCATCATGGTGAAACCCCATCTTTAAAAAATAAAAATTTAAAAAAAAAAAAAATTAAAAAAAAAAAAAAGGAATTGCATGTCCTGATGTTGTGCTGTTGGTGAGATGATAAGCCTCAGCCACTCTAAGACCCTTCCTGAGTGTTCTGGTCAGTGGAATTTGCTCTATGGGGGACCCATGATGACCTTTGCCCTCAGTGGGCTGGAGTCTTGGCTCTGCCCTGTAGAATATAGGGAAAAGAAGAGCAAGGGATGGCCGGACATGGTGGCTCATGCCTATAATCCCAGCACTTTGGGAGGTCAAGGCAGGCAGATCACGAGGTGAAGAAATCAAGACCATCCTGGCCAACATGGTGAAACCTCATCTCTACTGAAAATACAAAAATTAGCTGGGTAGTGGCGAGTGCCTGTAGTCCCAGCTACTTGGGAGGCTGAGGCAGGAGAATCACTTGAACCTGGGAGGCAGAGGTTGCAGTGAGCCTAGATCACACTACTGCACTTCAGCCTGGGAGACAGAGCGAGACTCTGTCTCAAAACAAACAAACAAACAAAAAAAAACTCCAGGCCAGGCGTGGTGGCTTACATCTGTAATCCTAGCACTTTGGGAGGCCGAGGTGGGTGGATCACCTGAAGTCAGGAGTTCAAGACCAGCCTGGCCATCATGGTGAAACCCCTTCTTTAAAAAAAAAAAAAAGTCAAAAAAAAAAAAAGCTCCACAGTCTTTATTTCCCAGTCTGGTGTGTCCTACAACAGCTCATGCCTGACCAGGCGTAGTAGCTCATGCTTGTAATCCCATCCCAGCACTTTAGGAGGCCGAGGCAGGCAGATCATGAGGTCAGGAGTTCGAGACCAGCCTGGCCAACATGGCAAAATCCCATCGCTACTAAAAATACAAAAATTAGCTGGGTATGGTGGCGGGCTCCTGTAATCCCAGCTACTTTGGAGGCTGAGAGAGGAGAATCACTTGAACCCGGGAGGCAGAGGTTGCATTGAGCCTAGATCACACCACTGCACTCCAGCCTGTGCAATAGAGGGAGAGTTCAAGACCAGCCTGGCCAACATAGCAGAATCTCGCCTCTACAAAAAATACAGAAAAAGCCAGCATGCAATGGCATGCTCCTGGAGACCCAG
The DNA here is from genome assembly GCA_963574635.1 of Cheracebus regulus. NCBI lineage: Eukaryota > Metazoa > Chordata > Mammalia > Primates > Pitheciidae > Cheracebus > Cheracebus regulus. The sequence continues at coordinate 3,747 of CAUYQU010029399.1, forward strand.
CTACTCGGGAGGCTGAGGCACGAGAATGGCTTGATCCCAGGAAGTGGAGGTTGCAGTGAGCTGAGATTGCACCGCTGCACTCCAGCCTGAGTGACAAAGCAAGACCCTGACTGAAAAAAAAATTAAAAGAAAATCTCAACACTTTGAGAAGTTGAGGCTGGAGGATCACTTGAGCCCAGGAGTTCAAGACCAGCCTGAGCAACATCATGGGCAAGACCACATCTCTACAAAATTAGGCTGGGCACAGTGGCTTGCCCTGTAATCCCAGCAGTTTCGGAGGTGGGCAGATCACTTGAGGTCAGGAATTCGAGACCAACCTGGCCAACATGGTAAAACCCCAACTCTACTAAACACAAAAATTAGCGGAATGTGATGGCACGCATGTAATTTCATCTACTTGGGAGGTTGAGGCATGAGAATCACTTGAACCCAGGAGGTGGAGGTTGCAGTGAGCCAAGATTGCACTACTGCACTCCAGCCTGGGTGACAGAGCAAGACTTTGTCTCAAAAAAAAAAAAAAGAAAGAAAGAAAAGAAAACAGCTGGGCACGGTGGCTCACGCCAGTAATCCTAGCATTTTGGGAGGTGGGCAGATCACTTGAGGTCAGGAGTTTGAGCCTGGCCAACATGGTGAAACCTGCCTCTACTAAAAATACAAAAATTAGCTGGGCATGGTGGCAGGTGCCTGCAATCCCAGCTACTGGGGAGGCTGAGGCAGGAAAATTGCTTGAATTCAGGAGGTGGAGGTTGCAGTGAGCCAAGATCGAGCCACTGCACTACAGCCTGGGCAACAGAGCAAGACTCTGTCTCAAAAAAAAAAAAAAAGAAAGAAAGAAAGAAAGAAAGAAAGAAAGAAAAAGAAAGAAAGAAAAACTAAGTAAATAAAATTAGCTCAGCTTGGAGGCTGAGGTGGGAGGATCACCTGAGCCCTAGAGGTAGAGGCTGAAGTGAGCCATGTTTGTGCCACTGCATTCCAGCCTGGGTGACAGAGTGAGACCCTGTCTCAAAACAAACAAAAAATAATTGTTTGGGCACAGTGACTCACACCTGTAATCCCAGCATTTTGGAAAGCCAAGGTGGATGGATCGATAGAGTCCAGGAGTTTAAGACCAACCTGGGCAACAGGACAAAACCTTGCCTCTGCAAAAAATGCAAAAACATTAGCTGGGCATGGTGGCAAGTGCCTGTAGTCCCAGCTACTGAGGAGGCTGAGGCTGAGGTGGGAGGATGGCTTGAGCCTGGGAGGTCGAGGCTACAATGAACCAAGATCCTGCCAATGCAATCTAGCCTGGGTTACAGGGATGGGGTTTCACCATGTTGGTCAGGCTGGTCTCGAACTCCTGACCTCAGGTGATCCACCCACCTCAGCCTCCCAGCATGCTGGGATTACAGGCCTGAGCCACCGCCCCCAGCCTACAATTGAGTTTTGTTTTTGTTTCATTTTTTTTTCTTTTTTTTTATAGAGATAGGGTTTTGCCCTGTTGGCCAGGCTGGTCTCAAACTCTTGACCTCAGGAGATCCACCCGCCTCGGCCTCCCAAAGTGCTAAGATTACAGGTGTGAGCCACCACACCTGGCCTCATTTTGTTTGTTTGTTTGTTTTTTTTTTTTTTGAGACAGTCTGTTTTATCTCCCAGGCTGGAGTACAGTGGCGAGACCTGGTCTCACCACAGCCTCTGCCTCCTGGCTTCAAGCGATTCTCGTGTCTCAGCCTCCCAAGTAGCTGGGATAATAGGCATGCACCACCATGCCCGGCAAATTTTTGTATTTTTAGTAGAGGTGGAGTTTCTCTGTGTTGGCCAGGCTGGTCTCGAAATCCTGGCCTCAAGTGATCCTCCAAGGACATAAATGATAAAATATTTGCCCATATGGGGATCAAATCCACAACCTTGGTGTTAGTACCTCACTCTAACCAACTGAGCTAACTGGCCATTGCAAATCTTGATTTTTTTTTTTTTTTGTGACAGGGTCTTGCTCTGTTGCCCAGGCCAAGTGCAGTGGTGCAATCATGGCTCACTGCAGCCTCAACCTCCTGGGCTCAAGTGACCCTCCCACCTCAGCCTCCCAAGTATCTGGGATAACAGATGGGTGCTACCAAGCCTGGCTAATTAAAAAAAAAAATTGGGGCCAGGTGCAGTGGCTCACGCCTGTAATCCCAGCACTTTGGGAGGCTGAGGTGGGTGGATCATGAGGTCAAGAGATCGAGACCATCCTGGCTAACATGGTGAAACCCTGACTTTACTAAAAATACAAAAAATTAACTGGGCATGGTGGCACATGCCTGTAGTCCCAGCCACTCGGGAGGCTGAGGAGAACTGCTTGAACCTGGGAGATGGAGGTTACAGTGAGACGCGATTGCACCAAGGCACTCCAGCCTGGGTGATAGAGCAAGACTCTGTCTTGGGAAAAAAAAAAAAAAAGAAAGAAAAATTTTTGGCCAGGCATGGTGGCACACGTCTGTAATACCAGCATTCTGCGAGGCCAAGACAGGCGGATCACCTGAACTCAGGAGTTCGCAAACAGACTGACTAACATGGTGAAACCCTGCTTGTCTCTACTAAAATTACAAAAATTAGCCAGATGTGGTGGCGCATGCCTGTAATCCCAGCTACTTGGGAGGCTGAGGCAGGAGAATCTCTTGAACCCAGGAGGCAGATATTGCAGTGAGCCAAGATTGTGCCACTGCGCTCCAGCCTGGGCTGTAAGACCAATAGCTCCTTTTCTAGGGTTCAAGCGATCCTCCTGCCTCAGCCTTCCAAGTAGCTGGGATTACAGGCACCTGCCACTTCGCCTAGCTAATTTTTGTATTTTTTAGTAGAGACAGGGTTTCACCATATTGGCCAGATTGGTCTTGAACTCCTGACCTCAGATAATCCACCTGCTTAGGCCTCCCAAAGTGCTAGGATTACAGGCATGAGCCACCACTCATGGCCACAAAAAATTTTTTATTAGGAACTAGGTCTCAATACGTTGCCCTGGCTAGTATTGGACTCCAGAGCTTCAGCAATCCTCCCATTTTGGCCTCCCAAAGGAGAGAGGATTACAGGTGTGAGCCACCACACCTGGCCAATATTACTACTTCTTTGATGTTTCTTTTTCTTTTAAAATTAAAAAAAAATTTTTTTTTTGGAGGGGGATAAGGGGTCTTTCTTTTTTTTAGAAACAGGGTCTCTTTCTACTGCCTGGACTGGAGTACAGTGGCATAATCATAACTCACTGTAACCATGAACTCCTGGGTTTAACTGATCCTCTTGCCTTGGCCTCCCAAAGGGCTGGGATTACAGACACTGCGCTTGGCCTTACTTGTAGAGGTTGAGGCTGAAGTGAGCCATGTTTGTGCCACTGCACTCCAGTGTTTTCTGTTTAGGCATTAGCTATTGGCTTTGCGCTGTTGAAGATGAGAAGCTAGCCCTTCAGAAGAAGGATCACTGATGTTAAAGAAAAAAAGAGAGCCAGGTGTGGTGGCTCATGCTTGTCATCCCAGCACTTTGGGAGGCCCAGGCGGGCGGATCACCTGAGGTCAGGAGTTCGAGAGCTGCCTGACCAACATGGAGAAACCTCCTCTCTACTAAAAATACAAAATTAGCTGGGCGTGGTGGCGCATGCCTGTAATCCCAGCTACTCGGGAGGCTGAGGCAGGAGAATCACTTGAACCTGGGAGGCAGAAGTTGCAGTGAGCTGAGATAGTGCAGCCTGGGCAACAAGAGCAAAACTCTGTCTCACACACACACACACACACACACACACACACACAGTGAGCAGTTTTCCCGCTATTACCCTTATTCCATGACAATTTTTCCTATTTTGAATTTTCCTCAGCAGTATTATTATTTTTATTTGTTTATTTTTTAAGATGAAGTCTCACTCATTGCCCAGGCTGGAGTGCAGTGGTGTGATATCTGCTTACTGTAACCTCTGCCTCCCAGGTTCAAGCGATTCTCCTACTTCAGCCTCCCAAGCAGCTGGGACGGCCACCACGCCCCTCTAATTTTTGTATTTTTAGGAGAAATGAGGTTTCGACCTGTTGGCCAGGGTGGTCTCGAAATCCTGGGCTCAAGTGATCCGCCGGCCTGAGCCTTCTAAAGTGTTGGTATTACAGGCGTGAGCCACCGCGCCTGGCCGAAACTATTCTTAAAACTTTCTTTTTTTCTTTTGAGACGGAATTTCGCTCTTTTGCCCAGGCTGGAGTGCAATGGCGCGATCTTGGCTGACTGCAACCTCCGCCTTCCAGATTCAAGTGATTCTCCTGCCTCAGCCTCCCGAAAAGCTTGGATTACAGGCGCGCACCACCACGCCCGGCGATTTTTGTATTTTTAGTAGACGCGGGGTTTCACCATCCTGGCCAGGCTGGTCTCGAATTCCTGACCTCAGGTGATCCTCCCGCCTCGGCCTCCCAAAGTGCTGGGATTACCACGCCCAGCCAAAACTTTCATTGTATCACAATTTCTTCAAGGAAGAGCAGTGACTCTTAAATCTACTATAGCACAGAGTTACAGATTCTTAAAAGATCGTCGATGCATACGCGAAGACTGTAAAGCTCAGCGCGTGCGCCGGGCACCTTTTTCCTTGCGGTGACTCCTCTTTTTTTTTTTTTTTTTTTTTTTTTTTTTTCCTTTTTTCTGAGCGTGCGCACCAACATAGACAAAGGTGGGGAAAGTGACCAAGCAGTCGTTCAGGCGCATGCCCATCCCTAACTCTTCCGAGCCTGGTGTGGCTGGCGGCGGCGGAGTAGGTGTGGCCTGAGCGCTGTGTGACTGTGTGGCCGACGCCCAATCGGACTGAGCGAGCCCGGCCCCTCCCTCCCCCTGATTGGTTGATTCTCAGTGTTGTGGGGCGGGGAAAGGAAGAGACCGGGCGGTGGAGTGGTGGGGCGGTGAAGAAAGAAGGCTAATCTTGTTCTGCGCAAGCGCCAGTAAGCGACCAGGAGGGGGCGTGAGAGAGTGAAAGGGAATGTGGAAGTCCCGATGCGCTGGCTAGCGCTAGCTGGGGCTCTAACCTTGACGCCTGCGCCGTGGCCCTCGGGGCCCCGCGCGCAGCGGGCGGGTGCCCGGTGCGCTTGCGCAGTAGGCGGCGGTGGCAGGGGGAGGTGGAGGCTGTGGAGCGGCAGCGGCAGCAGCGGGTCGCGGGACTGAGGCAGCAGCGGGGGCGGCGGCGGGCGGAAGCTGAGGTGACGAAGGCAGCGGCAGCGGCGGCGGCCGTTTCCCTCACGGTGGCGGAGACCAAGGCGGCGGCGGCGGACGGGGAGCGGCCCGGCCCCGGCCCCCTGCTCGTTGGCTGTGGCAGGGCCGCCGTGGGGCCGGCCCGGCTCCCGCCCCCCGCGGCTCCCCCTCCAGCTCCTCCTCCGGGGAGACGCCGGGGGCCTGGCCCGGCCCGCACTCAGACTGCTGCTGCAGCCGCCGCCGGGGGAGTCGGAGGCGGTGGCGGCGCCATGGGCGGCCTGGCCTCTGGGGGGGATGTGGAGCCGGGACTGCCCGTCGAGGTGCGCGGCTCCAACGGGGCCTTCTACAAGGTGAGACGGCGCGCCGACTGGGGGCACCGGTCCTTAGCCTCCTACCCGGGCCGGAGCAGGGATGCGTGGGGCGGGATCGAGCTTTCGGAGCTGAGTCCTGACCCTTAGAATCTTAGACCCTTGCTCCCACCCGCCGCCCTCCCTGGGATACCGCTTGGAGTGAACCCTCATCCTTTTATTTTTGACCCCTCAAATGCACCTGCTCCTACATCTATCTCAGGGAGAATGAACTTCAGGCCATTATTGTCCCTGGCTTAGTGCTCCCCGCCCCCCAGGAGAGACCCTTTTACCCAACTGCTAATGGACTGTTCCCGTTGTCTATTGGAAGACATACCTTAGATCTTAATCACATCTTCCCCAGGGTCCTAGCACATGGAGAATTGTCTTTCTTCTTCTACACGATCCCCTTGGGAAGGCCCTCTGTCCCGTGTCAGATCCTTTCATCTTCCTCAAAGAGGCATCTGCCTACTGGCTCTGGAACACTCACCCACTTTCATCTTATATTCCGGTTCCTAAGGCAAGGAGAAATGGTCAAAATCCATTTACGACGCTTGGCATCTTTGACCTCAGGAATCCTGGGTTGGATCAGTTAAGTTGCCTCCCAGCCAGCCATAAGGTGGCATCTTTTCGCAAGTCTCTCACCCCACCACAGCTTGATCTCAAGGCCAACTGGTCTACCATTCTACCCTGGGATAGATTTGAGGTCTCACTTAGACCTCAGATACCTTCAGGTAATTCATATAGTTTCTTTATCTTGAGGCATGTAAGCTTCATATTCATAATCTCTAAAAGGAAATTCATGAGGTTCCCTTCTGTTTTTCTTAAGATTTCCACTTCTTGAAGACTTTTGGCCAACTATTCTAGTTCGGGAATCTGACAGCCTTTTTTTGGAAGAAGGGATCATCTTTCAAAGACCCTTTCTTATTTCACCTCCCCCTTTGCCCAGGATTTGTTTCCTTAGAACTCCTTATAATACCACCTTCTTTATCTGCTCTGAATCCATTTTCTAGGACATATTTTCCTGTTTAGATTAAGCCAGAGAGATCCCTTTCTTGCCTCCCAAGAGTTTTTCTTTGTGTGACTGTTGCTATTCTGAACCTCTTTTGGATTTGATGCCTGGAACTGTCCCAGAGACTTTCCTGATTTCTGTCTCATTCTTTGATTTCACCCTGGGAAGCTGGAGAAGAGATACCTTCCCATGGCATCACTTGTTAAGAGTGGATCCCTCTTCCCCCTTTCCTTCAGTTCTTCTCAGGCCCTTTTTCCCCACAGTTGTCCTCTCTAGTTTCTCATGCCCTTGGAAATGTCTTTCTCTGATTCCTTCCCTAAGTCATATTTTTCTATAACTGCAGAGGGTCTTGTAACTTCCCTTGGGTGGTTTCTGCCTCTACTTCAATTGTTAAGTTCATTGTAGTCATTTTTTACTCACTCTGCATGCTTATCTGTTTTTGCCTTACTTCCCTCATCAGATTTTCTTATGTGTGGTGACTGTGGGTACCCATGTCTAACTTACCTTCTCAATTCAAGTTTCTGGCTTTTTCTCCTAATATTTCTGTATTCCTGTGTAATCCCCAGGAATCACCTTATTCCCTGTCTAAGCTGAAGGATGTTCCCAGCTGATCTCTTTTGTCATTTTCTGCATACTTGCCTAACTCTTGGGACTTTTTCTTTTAGTCTGACTCCATAGCATTTCTGTTTTCTTTGGCAAAAGTCTCTAATTCCTTTCTGCTTTTGATAGAGCACATTTGTCTCTCATATCCTTTTCCCCAAATTGCATTACCTTTGTTGAAATATGCTTCCTCAAGTGGCCCTCCCTGCTTCTCTCGGTATCTTTCCCTTCATCTGAATCCTTACCACCCCCTAATTCTGGGTTCCAAGAAAAGTGATTCTTAAATTGAGTCCAAAATCAAGATATGATGTTTGCTTTGTTCTAGGAAGCTTGGGAGCGCTGCACAGCTGGGAAAGATTGGTATCCAGTTCAAATGAACTGTACGAGATGGCTGGAAAGGGACACATTTTCTGTTCCACATATAAGTATCCAGCAGAAAGTCTCTCGGAATCTTTTCCCTTTCTCCTGTGCACTGTGGCGATGATAGACTTGAGTAGATGGGGACCAGGATACTCTGATTCAGTGAGTAGAGTTTGGGGTTGAGCTGAAAGTGAGGTAATGTGGTAATGTGGCTCTGGGCAGGTTTGCAGTTTTTGCCCCATTCCTGAGTTGGAAACAACAAATCCGTAAATTCAGGCTAATTGCCAACTCTCAGTACCCTATAGATATTATCCATTCTGACCTTGCTACTGATTTAATATTCATGACTCAGCAAACTTTGGTATGGGTCAAGGAGTGTTTACACTGCTTCTGGGAAGGTACTTTTCTCCTCTCTTAGAATTGGGCCCTGTTACCAGTTTTCTTTTCTTCCTTTTTCTTTCTTTCTTTTCTTTTTTTTTTTTTTTTGAGACAGGGTCTCCCTCTGTTGTCCAGGCTGGAGTACAGTGGCGTGATGCCTCACTCCAGTCTCTGCCTCCTGGGTTCAGCGATTTTTGTGCCTCAGCCTTCCGAGTAGCCGGGATTACAGGCGTGCAACACCATGCCTGGCTAATTTTTGTATTTTCAGTAGAGACGGGGTTTCGCCATGTTGGCCAGGCTGGTTTCTGACTCCTGACCTCAAGTGATCCGCCCACCTTGGCCTCCCAAAATGCTGGGATTACAGGCGTTGAGCCACCATGCCCTGCTGTCAGTTTTCTTAAAGGATAAAGTGTTAGATCTGGGATCTTAAGTTATTTTGTTGCTATCCCAACATTAAGTTTTTCAGAACTTATTCTTTTTTGTTGTTTTTTTCATGTCAGACTGGCATCCATAACAAGGTTTGAGGGAGGCATACCTCACACATGAGCTTGAAACCTCAGTCATCATGCTTATGACATACAAAATGATCTAATGTATTTTATTCTTTAAGTTGTACTCTCCCAAATGAAGTATTCACTTTTCAGGGTGCAGTCATTCTACTCCAAACCTCAGCTGGATATCCGAATTCCCATTCCTTTCTTAATCAACCCGGCATCCTCAGCTTCAGTACTTGGTTTTTACTCAGACTGTTCCTACTCTTTTCCTAGAACCCCCTCCTTTGCTTTGGGAGCCCAGAACTAGAAGACAGCGTGAAGATGGGGACTAATTTTACATCTCTTAATTTGAGGAAATCAAAGTACCTAGGAAACTGGGGCTCTCTCTTCCTCTGCTGACTTGGTGCCAGACTCCAGAAGCCAAAGCCAGGTTATGCTGTGACTACTGAATCAAGTCATCCTGTGGATCTAGGTGGCTTGCTAACATGTTCCACCTACCTGTTCTTGCCTTCTGCTTATTTTCACAGTGAGCATAGACTGCGCAGAACTTGGGGCTCACTTTCCACCACTGATACTATTGGAGAAAAAAAATAGTATGGGGTCAATGGGTGGAATTTAGGAGCAGAGACAGGATTGGAATATGAAGTTGGGGACAGAGCTAGTTTTGGAGACTAATTGAAAGAAAAAGACCCTAGAAGCATAAGGGTTGAGTGACATTTGGTTGAACTGCTAGAGTGATGTGAGAGATTACTCAATTCTGAGCTTTGCATTTCTGCCTTGGAAGTCATGGTAGCTGGAAAAACTAGGGTAATATTGCTACTCATCCTGGGGCCATCCCCTCATGGTCCAGGAGAATTGGATTACAGCCACAGGCATAGCCTTTGTGAATGTACCTAGAAGTAGGAATCTCTTTACTAAAGCAGTAGGTTAGTGATTCTTGTCTCTGTTTTCCACTGCCTTCTGTCAGCTTAACTTCTGCCTTGATAAACTACTTCTAAGACTTGGAGATAGACATTTTGGGTAAAGAACTGGATAAAGTCAGCTGAAGAGGCTGGTCAGAATAGTTCTAGAAATCCAGACTACCCTTATAAAGGGGAAAAGAAGAGGGAATGGATAAAATATTAGTGGTTGTGGGAGGATGGAGGACACTTGAGCAGGAGCTAAGGGAAGAACCCAAAGGGGAAGAGGGACCCAGGCAAGTAGAAGTAAAAGTGCCTCAGAAGACTTGAAAGGAGAACCGTAGGAGTGGGTATTATATCTGATTGAATATGTTCATAACTCAGGTTCATTTTTAGAAAGGAAAAATCTGAATGAAGAATAGGAAAAAAAACATTTCTGGAGAAGAGAATGTCAGAGAAAGAGAAAGCATAGGTAAAAAAAGGAGTCCAGGAAGTACCAGTACTAATTAAGGCCTTGGGCAGTAGTAAGGCTCTAAGAAAGAGCTGGGCCTCTGTAGCAAGACATATCCCTAAAGAAGAGAAAGGTGGCTTGTATGAACAACGAAATGTAGGCTTAGATTTTCCCATTGTGAGGAAATAGCAATCTGGTAAGTGTTTATGATTGATTAACTCTGTGAGGTGGGAGCTGTGCATTTGCCAAGGCATTTTTGGTGTTTTTTTCTCCTAAATTTAGCCTTTGTTCCTAGCAGCAAAGCTCATAAATAGTTCTTGTGTATTAGCCTTTTGAAACCTCTAATTCTTTTATTTTTGTTTTTTATTTGAGTTAGGGTCTTGCTCTGTTGCCTGAGCTGTGTGGAGTGCAATGGTATGATCACAACTCACTATAACCTCAACCTCCCAGGCTCAAGTGATCCTGTCTTCTCAGCCTCCTAAATAGCTGGGACTACAGGCACAAGCCATCATACCCTGCTAATTTTTAAATTTTTTGCAGAGATGAAGTCTCCCTGTGTTGTCTAGGCTCTCTAATTTTTTTAAAAAACATCTTTATTGAGGTGAAATTGATATACAGCAAAGTAGACATACTTAAAGTGTGCCATTTGTTAAGTTTTGATATATATTTAACTGAAACCATCACTACAATCAAAGGAATGAACATTTCTATCACTTCCAAAAGTCCTCCATCAACCGCTAATCTTCTTTCTGTCATTATACATTAAATCACCCTTCCTGATTTTCGATAGAAATGAAAAGGCAGTTCATTTCAGCTAAGAAAGGATAGTCTTTTCTACTTTTTTTTTTGTTTTGAGACAGAGTTTTGCCCTGTTATCTAGGCTGGAGTGCAGTGGCATGATCTTGACTGACTGTAGCCTCTGCCTCCTGGATTCAAGTAATTCTCAGGCCTCAGCCACCCCGAATAGCTGAGGCATATGCCACCATGCCTGGCCAATTTTTTTCTCTTTTTTTTTTTTAAGTAGCTGTGGGGTTTTGCCATGTTGGCCAGACTGGTCTCAAACTCCTGGCCTCAGCTGATCGGCCTGCCTTGGCCTCCCAGTGTTGGGATTACAGGCGTGAACTACTGCACCCAACCAGAAAGGATACTCTTTTCAACAAAGGGTGCTGAACAATTGGATATCTATAGGTAAAAAAATGGTCTGGGCACAGTGGCTCATGCCTGTAGTTCCAGCATTCTTGGAGGCTAAGGTGGGTAGATTGCTTGAGTCCAGGAGTTCAAGACCACTCTGGGCAACATAGCAAAACCCTGTCTCTATTTCAAAAAATGTTTAGGCCGGGTGAGGTGGCTCAAGCCTATAATCCCAACATGTTGGGAGGCTGAGGTGGGCAGATCATGAGGTCAGGAGATCGCTGGGCACGGTGGCTCACGCTTGTAATCCCAGCACTTTGGGAGGCCAAGGCGGGTGCATCACAAGGTCAGGAGATTAAGACCATCTTGGCCAACATGGTGAAATCCCATCTCTACTAAAAATACAAAAAAATTAGCTGGGCATGGTGGCACATACCTATAGTCCCAGCCACTTGGGAGGCTGAGGCAGGAGAATTGTTTGAACCCAGGAGGTGGAGATTGCAGTGAGCCAAGATCGTGCCACTGCACTACAGCCTGGGCAAAAAAAAAATAATAAAAAAGATTTAAAAAAAAAAAAAACGAGGTCAGGAAATCGAGACCTTCCTGGCCAACATGGTGAAACCTGTCTCTACTAAAAATACAAAAAAAATGAGCTGAGTGTGGTGGTGCACACCTATAGTCCCAGCTACTTGGGAAGCTAAGGCAGGAGAATTGCTTGAACCCAGGAGGCAGAGACTGCACTGAGTCAAGATCGTGCCACTTCACTACAGCCTGGGCAACAGTGCAAGACTCCGTCTAAAAAAAATTTTTTTTTAATTTAAAAATATGTAAAAAGTTTTAAAAAGAGGCCAGGCGTGGTGTCTCATGCCTATAATCTCAATACTTTGGAAGGTTGAGGCAGGCGGATCACCTGAGATTGGGAGTTCAAGACCAGCCTGACCAACATGGAGAAACCCCATGTCTACTAAAAATACAAAATTAGCCAGGCATGGTGGTGCATGCCTGTAATCCCAGCTACTCAGGAGGCTGAGACAGGAGAATCGCTTGAACCCGGGAGGCAGAGGTTGCAGTGAGCAGAGGTCGTGCCATTGTACTCCAGCCTGGGCAACAAGAGTTAAACTCTGTCTCAAAAAAATAATGGTAATAAAAATAAAAAATTTAAGAAAGAACATTGATCAATACCTCACCTTATATATAAAATTTAATTCAAAATGGATCATAGATGTAAATGTAAAACAAAATAAAAGTGTAAGAAGAAGACATAAGAGAAAATCTTTGTGGCTTTGGATTAGGCAAAGATCTCTTCTCTTTTCTCTTCTCTTCTTTTCTTTCTTTTCTTTTCGAGATAGAGTTCTGCTCTTGTTTCCCAGCCTAGAGTGCAGTGGCGTAGTCTCGGCTCACTGCAACCTCTGCCTCCCAGGTTCAAGCGATTCTCCTGCCTCAGCCTCCCAAGTTGCTGGGATTACCAGCATGCACCACCACGCAGCTAATTTTTGTGTTTAGTAGAGATGGGGTTTCACCATGTTGGCCAGGCTGGTTTCGAACTCCTTACCTCAGGTGATCTGCCCTCCTCAGCCTCCCAAAGATTACCGGGGCCTGGGCAAAGATTTCTTAGATATGAAATCAAAAGCACAGTTGATAAAAGAATAAATTCATAAGTTGTATTTTTTCAAAATTAGAAATCCCTAATTCTATGTCAAAAATAGGGAGAAGGTAGAAAAACTGGTAGTGTAGAGTTGACTGCATGGGTTTGGCCTCCTTAGGACATAGACAACAGGAGATGGATCAGCTGTTCAGTCATCCCTGTTCCTCTCTCTCGTCATTATCTCAAGATTGGGGTCTTCCATAAATTTTATTATCCTTTTTAAATTCTCAGTATCACTCTAGATTCAATTCTTGTATTTAAAAAAATTGGATTTGTTTAAGTCCTAATTTTCTTCTGTAATTGTGTTTGCAATTTTGAACTTCTCTAGTGTTCTGACTATTGTCCTAGGACCCAGGCATCAGGACAGCGAGTCTGCTCAGATCTCTTGCTGTATTGGGGAGGTAGGCCCTTCTCTTTCTTGACAGATCCTCATGTCCTCTAGGTGTTCCAGGACAGCCTCATACTGTCTCATGGGATATTCTTAGCCTTGCTGAATGTTGTTGGTATTTTAATTGAACTCTGGCAGGCTGCTTAGCACAACAGGAGGCAGACAGATAGGGAGGCCCCTGTGGGAGCCTGAGTGGATCACTGATTTCCAGGCTGTTCTGATGCAGGTGGTACATACATCTCTCCATGACAATATTTCCTTTCTCTATGTGACTGCCCATATTCTTTCCCCAATGCAGCCTTTCAGGCTGTCTCATTACACCACTTATGTCCTTATCTAAAACTCTAATTTATGGGTTTGCAGTATCTCTATTCTCTTGATGGCTAAGGTGGAGGTAAAAGGTCATTTTATATTTTTTACTTTTTTCTAAAATCCATTCTAGGGCTTTGTGAAGGATGTCCATGAAGACTCTGTCACCATCTTCTTTGAAAACAAGTAAGACCTTGGGAATAGAGAATCCAGCATTCTAGGTCCTAGAAGGAGAGTGGAGAAGAGGGGGCGGCTGAGTCCTATGAGGCATGTAATAGGTGGGGAGAGCTGAGGGTTTGGGTGGGAAACTTACATGGATCCCAGGAGAGGAAAGGGCTGAGAATTTGGTGAGGGTGGGGGCATTTGACCCAGTATTTAGAGTCTAGACTGAAAGAGATGGAAGACACTACTATGGAGCAGGGCCTGGGATTTAGCCTCTAATTATCCAGAAAGGTGGAAATTGCCCAGCTGAGGCAATAACCCCTTTGTAAAGAAATGGGCAACCATATCAGTCTGAGTAGCTTTTTTATATTATTGTTTCTCTTACAGCTGGCAAAGTGAGAGACAAATTCCTTTTGGAGATGTCAGGCTACCACCTCCAGCTGACTATAATAAGGAGATCACAGAAGGGGATGAAGTGGAGGTAAGGGCTGGGGAGTACAACCCTTTCTAAATGCCGCTTTTCCCTAGGATCCTAGGCTTTTCTCTGGTTGGTTCATGTTCCTTTCTCCCCAACTAAGCCATATCCAGCTATGTAGCCTATGGAAATGTAAAATGCAACAGTTCCCCGTTCATCACTGTCGTGATCAGCCAAACTTTCAGAGAGATCCCAATTCAGGCGATTTACCTTCCATTTGTGGTAACAGCATCTAAAATCCAGTGCCTTCTGAGTTTTTTTGTTGTGTTGTTTTGAGACAGAGTCTTGCTGTTGCCCAGGCTGGAGTACAGTGACATGATCTTGGCTCACTGCAACCTCTGCCTCCCAGGTTCAAGCAATTCTTCCACCTCAGCCTCCCAAGTAGCTGGGATTACAGGCACCTGCCATCATTCTCAGCTAATTTTTTTAGAAATGGGTTTTTTTTTTTAAAGATGGGGTTTCACCATGATAGCCAGGCTGGTCTTGAACTCCTGACCTCAGGTGATCCACCCACCTCGGCCTCCCAAAGTGCTAGGATTACAGGCGTGAGCCACCGTGCCTGGCCAGATATGGGGTTTTACCACGTTGGCCAGGCTGGTCTTGAATTCTTGACCTCAGGTAATCTGCCTGCCTTGGCCTCCCAAAGTGCTGGGATTACAGGCATGAGCCACCATGCCCTACTATCCTCAGATTTTTAGTTAGCTCCTTCCTCTGGTTTCCCACATCCTTGTTTTTTTTTTTTTTTTCCTTTTTTAAGACGGGGTTTCACCATGTTGGTCAGGCTGGTCGTGAACTCCCGACCTCAGGTGATCCACCTGCCTTGGTGTCCAAAGTGCTTGGATTACAGGCGTGAGCCACCATGCCTAGCTGCATCCTTGGTTTAAGATGCATCCCGAGTATTGTGTTTTGTTTTTTTTTTGACAAGTTTTCGTTCTTTTTTTTTTTTTTGAGACAGAGTTTTGCTCTTACTACTCAGACTGGAGTGCAGTGGCACCATCTCAGTTCACCGCAACCTCTGCCTCCTGTGCTTAAGAGATCCTCCCACCTCGGCCTCCCAAAGTGCTGAGGTTCAAGTGATTCCTCTGACTCAGCCTCCCAAATAGCTGGGATTAGAGGCATGCGCCACCACCACCACTAGCTAATTTTGTCTTTTTGGTAGAGATGGAGTTTCTTCATGTTAGTCAGGTTGGTCTTGAACTCTTTTTTTTTTTTTTTTTTTTTTTTTTTTTTTTAGGGGGTTTAACCAGGTGGGGCTGGG
>CAUYQU010029402.1:0-36762 GCA_963574635.1 Cheracebus regulus
TCCCATATAACCTTTACCCAGCTTTCCCCGAGGTTGATATCTCACAGAACTATGATACCATACCCAAATCAGGGGTCCAGCCAACACTGGCATGATTGTATTAACTAGACTACAGACTTTATTCAGATTACAGATTACAGCAGTCTTTTATATGCACTCATTTGTGTGTGTGTGTGTGTGTGTTGGGGGAGCACAGGATGCATCACTCACCTCTATCGGGGGCAAAACAGGCAGGAATTAGCGAAGGTATTCAATGTCAACCCACAGAGTTTCAGCAAGGCACTCTGCTATTACTTCTGGTAAAGTTGGGAGGATTTCTTTTGCTTAGAAATCCAGTACCAATCGAAGTGCACAAGAGCAACTACCGAGTGAGCAAATGCAAAGTGCCAGCTCTGCAATGCGAGTCGGGACACAGAGGATGGCTGGGGCCTCAGGAGCACGCCCTTCCAGCTGCTGGCCAGCTGCCCTGCCAGGACCCTCCTCCCCAGCGTTCAAGGAGCACGTGTTCTCCTGGCTCTCCTCTGCCTTCCTTCTCCCAGGTTCTGCTCTCGGCTTCCTCTCTCCTCTCGACAGGCTCCCCTGGTGACTCCCCACACACTCTAAAGGTCTAATGGTCTCCTCTGTGCAAAGGACCCCACAGCCCTCTCCCCCGCTCCCAAGCCCTGAACTCATCTCCTGTCTTGTAAGGCTCTTCTGACACCCAAGCTGCCATTTTTCCTAATAACAGTAGTAAATTATTTTTTATTCACATACCACACAACTGTTTAATGACAGTGAGCTGTAAGACAAAATCACAGATATAGATACCATATTTTCTGCTGAAAAAATAAAATCCAGTCACAGAAAAAATAAAATCCAGTCTGAGATGGGGCTCTTGTTTGGACTGTATGCCTATTCACTGATTTTTTTTTTTTTTAAAGGCTGCTCTCAATCTGTCCATACTTTTTGGTTTTTAATAGTACCCTTCAAAGAACTTCCTCCCTGGCTCTGCAAAATAGAGAGAAATTTAGCAAAAGGAGCATTTGTCCTAGACACCTGCCAGTAAGCTTTCAGCAGTAACACTGAGCAGGCCTGCAACCAGGGGTCTGTTACAGGGGGTCTCTCCCATGCCAGTTTCACCAACTAGTCCCTGAAGCCAGCAGTTTGATTACCTCAGTCAGTTATATGGTTGGCTCTAAAAATCCTGACTGCTAAGTGCAAAGTGAGCAGTTTGCATTTCTTCCCCCGAATGCTGGAGAGTCTGTCTGGCTGCATAGCTATGCTTCCCCCTGCAGGACCGAGCTGTGGAAGAGAAGGCAGAGTGCTGCCAAGTATGTGTATGAGAAAATGTGTATTGATTTCTTCTTTCTTATAGGGGAGCACAAAGCATTGAGGAACAATTGCTCGTCTTTGCAGCATTTCACATTCCACACAAGAGACAAAAGGCCCAACCCCCACCACTCTCTGAGAAGCAGAAAGGGAACCGAATAGCACTGTGTCTCTTGGGTGTCAGCGGCCACCACTGCTGCTGCAGGTCAGCTACTGAGACTCCAAATACCCTGGGGCCCACGCCTGCTTGCCCCTCTCTGATCAAGTAATTTCCCTCTCTGGGCTGATGTTTCCTCATCTATATTGTAGAAGAAACACCTTCAGTCTTATTTACCATGTATGTGGAAGCACCCGGGGGGTCAAATAATTATTGTTTATGAAGTGTTCTGCTCCCCAGAGAGACTATGGTAGGGCATGGGGCGTGGTTTTGGCTCATTCAAGACCTCGCGTCCGAGGGTGGCTGGTGAGAGCTTCCCATTGCCAGGTGCTGCCAGCAACTTGAACTCCAAGTATAACAGGCAAGGTCCTCAATCTAAATATCCTTTCTTAGCCGACACTTAATAATAACACTAAAAATAACAAAAAGTAGCCAGGCCTTTATGCTTTGCTAATGCACTTACAGAATCCATTCCAAAACTGTTTTCTTCTTAAAGAAAACAAATCCTGAAGACAGTCCAGAAAATGGACCTGAAGCTATAAATCACTGCAGAGCTCCGCTGGTGTTCTTCATGTTCCATAGTAACTGCATGGTGAGTATCCCTAATCCAAGTATCTGAAATCTGAAATGCTACAAAATCTGAAACTTTTTGAGCACTGACACAAACTATGCTCTAAGAAAATGCTCACTGGAGCACTTTAGATTTCAGGTTAGACATGCTGAACTGGGATAATATAAGTATTTCCAAATCCAGGAAAATCTGAAATACGAAATTCCTCTGGACCCAAGAATTCCCCTGGGTGATCCTCGACCTGTAATAATTTATAGGAAGGCCACCAGAACCAAACCTGGTTTAAACAGCACAGAAACCTACAGTATATATGAGGAGAAATCTATAGTATATATCAATCAGGAGAAACCTATAGTATATAGTATACAGCAGGAGACAACCTACAGCATGTACAAAGTTTAGGGTCTACACTCTTGGATGTGATGGAAATGTAAGAGTGATCTTGCGAGATCTTTTCCCAAGGTTCGATCTTAAGTAAAAATGACCTCAAAAGCTGTGTGCAATGGCTCACATTTGTAATCCCAGCACTTTGGAGGCTGAGGCAGGTGGATCACAAGGTCAGGAGTTTGAGACTAGCCTGGTCAATATGGTGAAACCTCGTCTCTACTAAAAATACAAAAAATTAGCCAGGCGTGGTGGCGCGCGCCTGTAGTCCCAGCTACTCAGGACGCTGAGGCAGAAGAATCGCTTGAATGCGGGAGGTGGAGGTTGCAGTGAGCCAGGATCACACCATTGCACTCCAGCCTAGGTGTAGGTCTCAAAAAAAAAAAAAAAAAACGCCCTCTAAGCAAACGGTTGGGCATGGGAAGTGCCAGAGGAGAACCTTTCATTCTGGGGCTCTTCCAACATGGCCACGAGCTAAGAACTATTGTGCTGGCCCTCAAGCAGTGCGATGCTTTCACATGGAGACCTAAACTATGAATAATTAGGAAGCAACCTGGTGGTAGACACTATATATAATACGGACCTAGGCAAAGTGACTGGATGCAGAGGAAAGTATATTAAAGAGGTGAGGTGATTTGGAGAGATTTCAGCAGAAGAGGCAACACACTCATCTTCATCTCATAGGACAGTTGCAAAAATAATCTTATAAACAGCAAACTGTAAACAAACGTATGCAGAGGCCTTTAAAAGCATCTCAACAGGAAGCCTCTACCCAAACTTTTTTCAAGTTTGCACAGAAATAGGTATGTCTGTATTTCATGCTGAGGGATAGTGGTGTAATACACAGATGTGAAAACACAAATTTTGTTTATTTAAATAATTATCTGTTGGGGATTACATTTAAAATTGTCCTCAAAAACTAAAAAATTAAAAGGAACATTTTATTCTCAAGAATCTAGTGAAGAGGAGGACTATTTTCACTATGTAAAAGAAAGAAACCACAACACATAAAGAAGCCTTCCCAGGGAGGCAGTGCGGAGGAGCGAGGGCATGAGGCGCTCAGGAATACTAACGCAGTTGCTGAGCTTAGACAAAGCTGACAACTGGAAAAAGACCTTAAAGAAGTGTTTTGCAAATACCACAGTGCTACAAAATGCTATATAAGACAAGCTATAATTGAAATTGAAATATATTATTCCAAATACATGAACATAAAATCCTGATAATACTAAATACAAGATGACAGTAAACACAGGCATACTTCTTTGACTTATAAGTTAACATTCTTAGCAAGAAAAAAAAAACCCTAATAAGTGCATTTGTGAACTGTAATAAATACCGTTAGAGAGGAACAAATAGAATGAGTTCAAAGAAGAAAAAGTCACCTGCTCAGTGTGGGTGGAGAATCTGGTCTCCCTAGAAAGGCTGGTGCCCTCAAGACTGAGTATTTCAACAGGAAATAATAGTGAGATGAAGGTGGGAGATGCTGCAGGCTAAGTGAGCAGAATGAACCGACATGCGGACTAGAGAGTGCGCTCCAGGGATCGCAGGTGTCTGCTCTGGACAGAACACGGAGTGAAACAGGCGAAAAGGAGGGAAAGGTAGCAAGGCAACAAGTCATCGATGGCCTTGACTGGCAGGCTTGAGAGTATGGGTTTATTCTAGAGGAAGAGAGTAGCACGCTCTAAGTGAAATCTGAGGAAGGTAAATCTGGCCACCAAACACAGAACTGGTAAGAATAGAGACTACTGGTTAATAGGCTGTTAGTGTAATAGTCTATATGGGAATTAAGAAAATTAAAAATGCCAGGTGTGGTGGCTCATGTCTGTAATCCTGGCAGTTTGGGAGGCCAGGGTAGGAGGATCACTTGAGTCTAGGAGTTCAAGACTAGCTGGGGCAACATAGCAAGACCCCACCTCTACAGGGAAAAAAAAGAGACAGTAGAAATAAAAAGTGAAGTTCATTGAGCAATATACTAAAATAAAGTTCCAAGTAGATTAAAAGAAAGGAAAAAAATCAGATGAAATTAAATAAAATATAGGTGAATAGTAATTGATCCAGGATACAGGAGAGATTGCCTAATCACAAAACTGTGAAAAACATTCCCCGAAAAATTTCTTATGTATTTAATTAAGTTAAAAAGTAAAACGTCTATGTGACCAATAAAAATCATTAATATTGACAGGTAAGCAAAATGCAAAAATCTATAAAAACCAGGAAATGTTATA
Source organism: Cheracebus regulus (assembly GCA_963574635.1). NCBI lineage: Eukaryota > Metazoa > Chordata > Mammalia > Primates > Pitheciidae > Cheracebus > Cheracebus regulus. The sequence continues at coordinate 4,649 of CAUYQU010029402.1, forward strand.
TAACCATAATGTAGAGAATTCATACAGGAAGAAAATTCATAAAGGAAAGCTAAAACTCAAAAAGAAAATGGGCAAAAGATAAAAACAGAACTGCAAATGATACAAATAAATGGTTAATATTCTTCAAATTTACTATTACATGAGGAAATAAACATTAGATTATAGCCCACTGCCTACTACATTATAGGTCCTTAATAAGGTGTCATTTGTTATGAACTTAAAAACAATAAGTAACTTTTATCATAACTAAATAGAAAATATTTTTTAAAAGATAGCTCTCCCGGCCAGGCATGGTAGCTCACCCTTGTAATTCCAGTGCTCTGGGAGGCTAAGGCGGGCGGATCACCTGAGGTCAGGAATTCAAGCTCAGCCTGGCCAACATGGTGAAACCCCATCTTTACTAAAAATACAAAATTAGTCAAGCGTAATAGCACACGCCTGTAGTCCCAGCTACTGGGGAGGCTGAGGCAGGAGAATCACGTGAACTCGGGAGGTGGAGGTTGCAGTAAACTGAGATCGCACCACTACACTCCAGCCTGGACAACAGCGCAAGACTCTGCCTCAAAAAAAAAAGGAAAGAAAGAGAAAGAAAGAAAGAAAGAAAGAAAGAAAGAAAGAAAGAAAGAAAGAAAGAAAGAAAGAGAAAGAGAGAGAGAAAGAAAGAAAAAGAGAGAGAAAAAGAAAGAAAGAAAGAAAGAGAGAGAGAAAGAAAGAGAGAAAGAAAAATAAAAAAGATAGCTTTCCCTCTTAGCAAAGATAAAATGACTAAATCCTCAGCTGAAAAGAAAGGAGTCATGTAACTTAGAATAACCCATCAAGAATCATTATAAAGTTCACATATTTGAGTGTGAATCACTGGATTTCCAAACCTGGTTTTATGTTCTATCATTCTAGTTAAAAAGACTTTAGACCTCATAATTAGCTTTGAATCCTGGTCTGGTATATTTAGTCAGTTTATGCTTACAATTCTGTTCTCTGCCATAGTCAGGCTTCTGTCACCACCTACTTTTCCTAGAGACAATATCTTTTTCCCTTATAATAAAAGGAAAAATGCTTATGGAAGAAAATTTGAAAAATATAGAAAGGATAAAGAAAAATGTTTTTCTTCAAGAAATTTGTTTTGAGAAATCTATTCTAAAGACACAGCAAAACCCAGAATGTAGATTTCTGTATATATATGCTCACTGCAGCACTGCCTGAAAATAAAAGCAACTGCAAGCAACTTTAATGTCCAACAATAATATTCTATAATAAATTATAATATTACTAAAATGCTTTTAAAAATACAACATTAAAATACTTAAAGTTAATCTGAAAAAGATTCAAACACATATGTATATATCTGTATAAAATACATACACAAAAATTTCTATATGAAAACATGTAAAAGTATTAATAATGTTCTATTCTCAATAGGAGGATGACACATTTTTCTTTATCCTTTCTATGTTTTTCAAATTTTCTTCCATAAGCATGTACTATTTTTATTATAAGGGAAAAAGATATTGTCTCTAGGAAAAGTAGGTGGTGACAGAAGCCTGACTATGGCAGAGAACAGAATTATAAGCATAAACTGGCTAAATATACTGGATCAGGATTCAAAGCTAATTATGAGGTCTAAAGTCTTTGTAACCAGAATGACAGAACATAAAACCAGGTTTGGGAATCCAGTGATTCACACTCAAATATGAATTACTGACAGGCCAAGCCTTCCTGCATAGAAAATATCTCTCTTATAAAAGAAAGGTGGGGGGGGGGGGAAATATTTTAATCCAAAGTCATTTTTTTTTCCTCCCCAAAGAAGTTTTTGAAAGAGTGGCTAGGGGTGGGGTGGGGGCTTCTCTTTGGCACATCATTCCCAAGTATTTCTCAAAGCTTGTTAATTTATTGGAAATAGGAGAGGGGGTTAGGGACCACACTCTTAGATGCATATACCAGTTCCACTACTTACTTCAACTGGACAAGTTACTTAATTGTTCTATTCCTTAATATTCTTATAAAATGTGGATAACATCAATCACTGTTTTTTTTTTTTTTTTTTTTTTTAATAAGGAAAAAATGAAATGGGCTGGGCGCGGTGGCCATGCCTGTAATCCCAGCACTTTAGGAGGCCGAGGCGGGTGGATCACAAGGTCAAGAGATTGAGACCATCCTGGCCAACATGGTGAAACCCTGTCTCTACTAAAATACAAAAATTAGCTGGGCATGGTGGTGCGCGCCTGTAGTCCCAGCTACTTGGGAGGCTGAGGCAGGAGAACTGCTTGAACCCCGGAGGCGGAGGTTGGAGTGAGCCGAGATCATGCCACTGCACTCTAGCCTGCCGCCTAGCGACAGAACAAGAATCTGTCTCCAAAAAAAAAAAAGTGAAGGGCTTAGTGCAATGTCTGGCATACAGTAAATGCTCAGTAAGTGAAATATGATGTCATTATTCTATGTCATTTCATTGCCCATCAGACATAGGGGACAGACTTACAGTGGATAAATCAGAGCAAAGGACAACTGCACGTAGAAACGGAAATGGTATCTTAGCAATCTAATGTTGGCTCAGTGATCACTGTGGGAAACATTAATAACATAGTTATGACTGACTAAATCAAGTCAAAAAACAGCTATTGCCTACCCGCTCACAAGTAACTTGTAAGTTACTTAGTTGTGATTAATACAATATCTATAAGATACTGCAATATATTTAGAAAGCCAATAATAATAAAAATTTTAAAACAACTCCTTAAGAGAAACATTTACACACATTTTAAAGAATGTGAAATATCCCTTTGGGGGAAAAAAGGACTTATAATCCTTTGAAGAAGTGATGAGAATATAACTGCAGAAATGAGAACTACAGTCAAAAAGGCCCATTTTGAGGAAGGATTTATCTGTTCAGTATCTACAAATCTCTTTCTAGAAGATGTGCTTTTATTACTCTACTTCCTGCTTGGAGCCAAGGCTTCATTTGGACAATGAAAATTCTCTAGAGTAAGAGACTGAACAGCAGCAAATCAGGAAAAGAGAAGAAACAACAGCAGTGTTTTCTTTCCAAACCAGTTTTAAAATGCTGGCCCAAGCCTTAGGTTTGAACTTGAGAGTGTTTCTTTTGTCCTTTCTGACATTACTGGAGGAAGAAGGCCTTGTGCCCCCTATCTCTGTGCTGGCCACCATCTTTAATGATGATATATGCGGGTCCTTTCCCCTCAGCACTGCTGGGGGGTCAAACGTGTGGTGCTACCCACCTGAGAATCAACAAGCAAATTATAAACTGTGTCAATCCGAGGTAATGCAAAGCTGTAATCCTCTTTAACAAGAGATCAAATCACTGCCATGAGTTATGTTCATTCTGTAATCTGATAAGGAAGAGAGGGAACCTCTAATAAAAGAGTAATGGGAGCCTTTAATGACGCTGGTAAAAGGTAGCCCCAGTTAAAACACTGCTCTTGTTCCAGCTGATTAGATCAGTGTTGCATATTTGCCCAGTCTTGTTTCACCTGTCAGAATAACCTGTGTCTTTTTAGGAGATAAGAAGACTTAGAGAAAACATCTGTACTCTAACCATTCTTGCTTGCAAGTTTTTAACCAACAGAAAATGCTCTATGGTGGGTATTTCAGGGGTTATTAGCTGATGTGTTCTCAAATGCTGAGCAAGCTACACCAGACTATCTCACCATGATTCAGTGCATATTCCTATTAAATATAGGTAAGGGGGAGCAAGAAATGGTTTAACTAACCTCTGGGTTACCAACTGGGGGAAAAGAATATCACCAGTAGAGTGGTGGAATATGCCCATATTTAGGGTGCAGACCCATACACAAAAATGGCAAGCTGAAGATAAATTGCCTGTACAAATTCTATTATACCAAGGCATCTCAAGAACAACGTGGCAGTGATGTTGACAAAGCACTTTACAAGGCTGGATTACATTTGTATGTTTCTTTTCTAAAACTCCAGATGTAAAACAATAATGTATTTGGTGCTCAGTACTTACCATTAAAGGATCCTCTCCTTGTTCTTTTTTAATGCCAGCAGCTTTGTAAAAGGAGTGGGAAAGGTGGTTTTTTATTTTTGGGGACAGAACAGGGAGCTAAAATTGAAACTCTTGCTGTACATATTGAGGATTTTATTTGCAAAGGAATTGAGTACCAACAAAACGCTAATCTTGCTACCATTTTTGGAATGAGGGGGGAATCTACTAAGAAAAAATCAGTAATTACACTTTTAACAGACAGTATCAGAGTTAAGTAACCTCTCCTTGAGGCAGCACTTAATGCAAGGCAGACACCTATTTTCTTTGGCATGCGCCAAGCTGACTGCTGTCACCAGACCCTTTCCATCCTGACAACCAAATCCCATGCCAACAGAGCAGGTTCACATGGATGCCCCTTCCCAAATTTGAGTCAGTGGTCAGTTCTGAGGAACACATCTCTTCCTGTCTCAGGGGTCTCAGTATTTGTTTCTCTTTCATACCAACATTTACTGACTTACATCCACACAACAAATGACAATTAACTTCTTTAAAAGTCTGCCTCAGAGGGTCTGTCAAAAACACAGGCAAAAAGCAGATGCTTATTTCCATAACCTGATATTCTTCACTTTGTTAGAACTATAGTAAAAGATCATCTGTATTTATTTTATTTTTGGAATGCATCTGTAGTAGGCCATTCTTGTGGTACAGTAAAGAAATACCTGAAACTGGATAATTTATTAAGACAGAAGGTTTAATTGGCGCATGGTTCTGCAGGCTGTATAGGAAGCATGGCGCCAGGCATCTGTCCAGCTTCCGGTGAGGCCTCTGGAAGCTTACAATCATGGCGGAAGGCAAAGGAGGAGCAGATGCCTCATGTGGCCAGAGCAGGAGCAAGAGAGAGAGTGGGTCCAGGGAGGAGCCACACACTGCTAAACAACCAGGTCGCTCAAGAACTCACTGTCACGAGGACAGCACCGAGGGAATAGTGCTAAACCATTCATGAGAAATCCACCCCCATGATCCAGTCCCTTTCCACCAGACCTCACCTCCAACACTGGGGATTACATTTCAACATGAGATTTGCCCGGGACACAGATTCAAACCATTTCAGTATTCAATACTGGCCTTTCTTTTTCTTAATAGATAACATGTGTATGTATTTATGGAGTGCATGTGATATTCTGACATACGTATAGAATTTTTTTTTGAGATGGAGTTTCGCTCTTGTTGTCCAGTCTGGAGTGCAACGGCACAATCTTGGCTCACTGCAACCTCCACCTCCCGGGTTCAAGTGATTCTACTGCCTCAGCCTCCCGAATAGCTGTGATTACAGGCATGCGTCACCACGTCTGTCTAATTTTGTATTCTTAGTAGAGTTAGGGTTTCTCCATGAGGTCAGGCTGGTCTCAAACTCCTGACCTCAGGTGATCTGCCCGCCTTGGCTTCCCAAAGTGCTGGGATTATAGGTGTGAGCCACCACACCCGGCCGCATAGAATGTTTAATATTCACATCATACTCCCTCTGGTCTAACAGCATGGGGTGCAGTGGGATTTCACACTAGGCAATATAAGTACTGTTTCTAAAAGGTTCTTGATGAGCTTAGAATAACTACAATAGAGAAGTGAACAACAGCCTACAAATCATGCAAGTAATGTACTGATCTGCTCTTGCTGGTGATACTATGCTTAGAGGATTCTCTACCAATGAGATGCCAAGGCTTTTCTTTTCCTTAGGGCACTGATAGCTCTGTCTCTATAGAATCAAGTGGTCTTTTGCCTCTCAGAGATGACGCTGTCCTGGGAGCTGAGCTGCCCCATGTCAACAGTATCAAGGGTTTAGCAAAGCCAGGGATCATTTTTAGGCTCATGGTAACCTATTCCCTTGCAGGCAAACACATAATACACAGAAATATTGGGCTTTCTTTTGTTTTCTTTCAATATTGGGAACGCTCATCAGGCATGCAATGCAAACCACCTATAAACCTCATAATGGAGAAGAGTAAAGATCTACTAGACCAGCATACAGAAAGTATCAGGGTTTGCATGAGATTTTCACTAACAAAGGAGATCCGAAAGCATTAAATCAGTGTCCAATGTCTACCTAGAAGGAAATGTCCCAAAGGGAAAGTTGGCAACACAGGGACACAACTTGGCTACTTTGCATTTTAAAAGTTGTCTTTTTTTTTTTTTTAAATAGATCACTCAAAGAGAAAAATTCCTAGCATGAGAAAAGAATTTTTATCAGCAGAAATTAACTAAACAGATAACACTATTCACAACACAAAACAGGAGAAACAAAATGAAGATGCCACCATCCTTTTAAAGATAGCATTTCTTTCTCCACCACAATAATACCCTGTGTTAAAGATCTCTCGCTCTCCCTTAATAAGCTACGTTCCAGTTTCGATTTAAGTCAAACGAGGGCAAATTTACTGAGTTCAAACTGGAAAAGGGATATGGGGGGATTCAAGGATGCGCAACTTGACACGTCACCCCCCCAGCAAAACCACTGAGCAGTAATCCAATTTAGGCACATGTGTGGAAGGATAAAAACAGGAACCAAGGAGCAACTAAGGAAAAGGAAAGGGCGTCTACTTCCAGACGTGGGTGAGCTAAGAACCATAAGCAGAGGTGTCTCTGGGAACAAGAAATCAAAAGGGCAGGACATTCTGTTACATGTATTTTACCACAATTAAAATTAGTGGAGTGTGGGTGTGCACCTGTTAGTCCCAGCTACTCAAGAGGCTAAGGTGGGAGGATCACTTGAGCCCAGGAATTGGAGGTTGTAAGGAGCTATGATTGTACCACTGCATTCCTGCCTGGAAAATACAGTGAGACCCTGTCTCTATTAAGAAAAAAAAGTAATAAATTCATTGAATGATTTTACTGTGATTATTTAGTTTAGCTCATTTGGATTGTTTTTTATTTGTCTACAATAATACAGCAATAAAGATCCTTGACACAAATGTATTTGGTAACTATTAATAGCTATTTCCTTAGTTAATTCCTACAAGCAGATTTTTCTGTGTTGACAGACACATTTAAAAGTCAGAAACAAGGCCAAGCACGATGGCTCATGCCTGTAAACCCAGCACTTTGGGAGGCTGAGGCAGGTAAATCACCTGAGGTCAGAAGTTCGAGACCAGCCTGAAGAACGGGAAGCTGAGGCAGGTGAATCGCTTGAAACCAGGAGGCAGAGGTTGCAGGGAACTGAGATTGTGCCACTGTATACTTGTTTGGGTAACAGAGCAAGATATCATCTCAAAAAAAGAAAAAAGTTGGAATCACAATGTCAAATAGTCCTTCCAAAAGATTCTGCCAATTACATTTCCAACAACAGTATGCAAAAGTGCATTTTTCCTTACATCATCAACACTGGGTGTTACTAATCCTTTTCATATTTTCCAACTGAATAAGGACAACAAAAAGTGGGGGCGGTGTGTATGGTAGTGCATGCCTGTAGTCCCAGCTACTCAGGAGGCTGAGGCAGGAGAATCACTTGAACCCAGGAGGCAGAGGTTGCAGTGAGCCCAAATAGTGTCACTGCACTCCAGCCTGGGTAACAGAGCAAAACTCTGTCTCAAAAAAAATAAAAAGAAATCTCATAAAGTTAACTTGCATTTCTTTGATTTTTGGCCCTTGAAATTTTTCTTTTTTGATTTTTTTTTCTTTTTGACATGGAGTCTTGCTCTGTTGCCCAGGCTGGAGTGCAGTGGCATGATTTCGGCTCACTGCAACCACCACCTCATGGGTTTAAGAGATTCTCCTGCCTCAGCATCCCGAATAGCTGGGACTACAAGTGCATGCCACCATGCCCAGCTAATTTTTATATTTTTAGTAGAGACAGGGTTTCACCATGTTGGCCAGGATGGCCTCAATCTCTTGACCTTGTGATCCACCTGCCATGGCCTCCCAAAGTGCTGGAATTACAGGCATGAGCCACTGCACCTGGCCCTCTTTTTTGATTTTGAAGTCTGCTTGCTGAAGTGCCGTGTCCATTATTTTTATTGGGATATTCTTAGAGATTTGTAAAAACTGTTTACATAGTAGAAAAATATGTCATCTGCTGGATTTTTTTTGTTCAAGTTCATCATTTACCTATTAGCTTTGTTTTTGATGTCTTTTTCAATGAACTTTTATGTGGTCAGGTCTATTAATATTTTTCCTTACAGTTTCTGGCCCTGTAGTCATGCTTATAAAGTCTTTACTACCTTAAAATCATTAAAAAAAATTTCTCTACGCCCCCAGCACACCAAGAATGATATATGTGTAACTTAGGAAAACCAAAACTATTTACTTGAGGAAAAGTAGCATGCAGTAATATTGATACTCTAACAATTATAAAATCTTCCTATTTGTGGTGTACAAATGGGACACAGAATGGAATGGTACTAGATTATTTCCACTTTTGTTTTTCCACTAAGGAAAAACAAAGAAGGACAAGCTATTATTGCTTCCTTTTTACTTAAGATAAAGTTAACAATACCTACTGGCTCTAAAAGTTTTGATACTAGAAGAGAGAGCTAATGCCTAGTTACTGAACCCATAGTTAATCTGGCCTATTCAAACCAAAAGCACGAGCAGTTGATATGGACAAGTCTCTCTATCCTTAGGAAACAGAATGAGAACGGCGTGCATTTTGGTAAAAACAATGTTCAGTTCTCCAGCTACAAGACTATTATTCCATTCCTTAAGTAGCTAAACCAGCTGGAGAACAATGCTGGTAATTAGCAATCAGTCCACAAGGAATAGCCCTTTCTTAAAAACATCACTGTCACCCAGCAAACACATTCCCAACCCCTTCGCCCTTGCCTGCTCTACCTGGAGTGGCAACGTAACACAGTTCTGGCCAATGAAATACAAAAAGTTTGCTGAAGGGAATTCTGGGGAAGCTTTACTTTTCTGATTAAAAACAAACAGGTATGGCTGCCACAGCTCTTTCCTCTTCTTCCTGCATTGAATGCATGTTTGATGGCACAAGCTGCAACAGCCATCTTGGGACTACAGGGGAAAGACCAAGAGATGTTGGTCTGAACACCACTGAGAAGCAAAAGCCATGGCCAGCAATTGCCTCCCTCCCCTAGTGTTATCCTGTCAGAAAGATGGACTTTCATTTGCTTATGCCCCTGTAGTCAGGTTATATATTTCTTATAGACCATACCCAAATTAATCCTAATAGAGTCATATTCAAATAATTTTTATTCCTAGCAAATAGCAGACCTGCAAAAATTGAGTGAATATAGATAAGATTCTGGAAAAACTACCTCTCAAGGGAGTCAAGTAAAATTCCAACTAAGAATGGCATACCGTTGATTTCTGAATGATTTTATAGTGCTATGTTCAAAAGATGCCACTAATTTCTAAACCAGGTTTCATTTTATGCCTGGGATAATAATGTAACCTTAAAGAGTTTGGTTTAATTTTCATAATCTAGTTTTGCTTTCTTCTTGATGCAATTTTTTCATGGCATCCTGATGGAATCTAAGGGCACTCACTTTACTGTGCAATTTTTAAACAGGCTAGATCTAGAAATGAACAAAAAACCACAGCCATATCTAGACATGCACTTGGAAAGCACAGGAAAGCAGATGGGGGTCACAAAGCTAGATATAAATGTACTCAGAACCACCCATAAACTGTCTTGTGCTCAAAGCACTGAATAAACCAAATAAAAAATAATGATAGTGTTTGCCAAAATTCACAGATCTCACACTTTTCAGGCAAGAGGGGGAATCTGATGGCATTTGTAGCAAACAAAATACTCTTAAATAAAAAGGTTATATGTAGTTTGAGGGATAAAACTAGCTAAAACTACCTGTGCCTTTATTATGACCAATAATTTCACTTGGTAAATAAGTTTAAAAATGTTCCTCACAGCATTATTTACAACGGCGACAGTTAAAAGCCATTTAAATGTCCAACAACCAGTGAATGGCTAAATAAATATTGTAACAATACTATTTGGTCATTTAAAATTTTTAAATTATTTTAATGACATGAAAATGCTCTCAGTATATAAAATATTTCCCAAATATAATTTCAATTATATAAAAAAGGAAAACAGGAACATACTGAAAGGGAACTTGTAAAAACTGGAATGAAATACTGTGAGTAGTTCAAAGTGGCTGTCTTCTGTGTATGTGTGAATGTATACACATACATTTTTCTATCTCTGTATGCTGACAGGGCCTAGAAATAACAATACTCACTAACGAGGAGCACCCCTAATACCTAGATCTTGGTTTCTAAATACCATTAAAAAGAATTACTAAACAGAACCAGGGATCCTTCAAGAAAGATTGATTTCAGGGCTGGAAGATGGAAAGTCTAAAATGAGCCTTAAACATCTTGTTGTGCCAGAAAGTAAGGAAGTATTCAAAGAATGAAGACAACTTTGAAGGACAGAAGCCACTTTGAAGGCACTTACACTACCTGGGACAATTTTATCTTCAAAATAAATGTAACTCATTGAATAAAATAGGAGAACACGAGTCCATATTGATATAAATGAATAAATAAACGGTAAATGAGGGAGAGGAGGAAGCTCTTCATTATAAAATGCCAATTAATACATACAGAAGAAATTGTTATTTTAAAAAGGTTATCTCTGAATAGTATTACTATGAGCATATTTTTTTCTTTTTTGAGATGGAGTTTCACTTCTGTTGCCCAGGCTGGAATGCAATGGCGCAATCTCGGCTCACCGCAAACTCCACCTCCCAGGTTCAAGCAATTCTCCTGCCCCAGCCTCCTGAGTAGCTGGGATTACAGGCATGCACCACCATGCCCTGCTAATTTTGTATTTTTAGTAGAGACAGGGTTTTCCATGTTGGTTAGGCTGATCTTGAACTCCCGACCTCAGGTGATCTGCTCACCTCAGCCTCCCAAAGTGCTGGGATTACAGACATGAGCCACCATGCTCGGCCTTGTTTCAGCTTTATAAAATAAGCATATACATCTTTTTTTTTTTTAAGACGGAGTTTCGTTCTTGTTGCCCAGGCTGGAGTGCAATGGGATGATCTCGGCTCACCACAACCTCCACCTCCTGGGTTCAAGCAACTCTCCTTCCTGCCTCAGCTGCCCAAGTAGCTAGGACTACAGTTATGCCCCACCAGACCCAGCTAATTCTGTATTTTTAGTAGAGATGGGGTTTTTCCAAGTTGGTCAGGCTGGTCTCGAACTCCCGACCTCAGGTTATCCACCCACTCGGCCTCCCAAAGTGCTGGGATTACAGGTGTGAGCCACCATGCCCGGCCAGCATATACATATTTTGTAAAAACACTCACAATCCCCAACAAATACAACATAAGCACATCTCCAGAGAACTCACTAGAGCCACTTTCAAAAGGAAAGAATATGCACAACAGCTGCAAGTAGAAACGGCAAGCACATGAGCCGCCCACCCTGTCCTAGAAAGCTCAGATGTCCCAGGCAGGTGGGCTAAAGTTCAAAACAAAGCAGGAAAAACAAACAAACCACTAAAGGCAGCACTGAGATTTATGCAAGTTTCTGTTTTGGTTTTATAGTAATTATGAGGGTGAAGAGATGTGACCCTTAATATGATGAGAATAACAAATGGTTAACTGATAAAAAGAAATGGAGAGGGCAAAGGCTGTAGAACAGGTCAATATCAGGCTGTCATGAAGCCATTTGAGACACATAATTAATCTATTACTCACCTGGCATCATCATTCATTGTAGTATGGTCAATAGGTGCCATGAAACTCAGTAGCTTGCTAAGGACATGAAACCTAAATAAAGCAGGAAGCAAACAGGCAGCAACATTAGTAACTATTAACCTAGGAGAGGAAACACATTCCATGAGTTAACAAATTCCAGAACTGATCACTGGAACATTTGGCTACAAAGTGGGATAGGGAAAAAATTCATAGGCACTTAGCACTGTTGTTGGATGACCACTGACAGTCATCGCTTGGTATCTGTAGGGGAATGGTTCCAGCAATCCCCATGGATACAAAAATCCATGGATGTTCAATTTCCATAGGTAAAATGGCATAGTATTTGCATGTAATCTACACACATGCTTCCACATACTTAACTCATCTCGAGATTACTTAAAATATCTAATACAATATGAATGCTATGTAAATAGTTGTCATAATGTATTGTTTAGGGAATAATGGTAAGAAAAAAGTCTGCCCTTGTTCACAGGTACAGCACAACAATCCTTTCCCCATGCCTGAATATTTTCAATCCATGGTTGGTTGAATCCACAGATGTGCAACTCATGAATATGTAGGGGTGACTGGTACATTTCCCCCTTTTTCCTTAATGCTACAGAAAAGTCTGATACAGATTACTGTAAATGACAGTTCAACACAGATTCATTTATATCACAGCCCCAAAAAAGAATAGGTACACTTGTGTTGCTGAGCAATATACAACCCTTAAATATTATTTCAAAGACAATGAGGAATCGACTACCTCATTTTCCTCCTCTACATATATCTTAAGCATTTTTCATTTTAATAGATGTCATAAAAGTCATCTACTGGCAGCAGCACAGGTAGTGAGTGGTATAGCATCTGAATGCAACACCTCACCAACACCATCACTCACTCACACTGGTTCCCCAAGTCAGAAAAGGCATCTGCAATTCCACAGCATCTCCATGCACTAGATCCCTGGGATCTTTCATTTCCTCCACCTTTAAATGGAGAAGCACAACTGAGTTCACAGTAAGTATGATTCCTAGATCTTCAATCTAGGTAGTACGGAAGTTTAAGTTACATTACCTACATTTCCCACCAACTGGAGAGAAAAGGTTTTTTTTGTATGATATATTGGAGATTCTCTAGAAAATATATGACCTTATACAGACCAAATCATACCAACGATAATTCAAAGGGGTATCCTTTTCTGCTCATTTTAATGTGCCCTCTCTATATACAAAAAATAAAATTCTAACCCAAAAAACTCTACTAGCACAAAACACTATCTGTAAACAAAATGTGATATTTTCGTATATTTAATATATAATGTTTTAATGTTTTTGGAACATTTTTACACATCAAATAATTTAATTATTATATCACTCACAGTTTCAGCCTCCAAAGGCAATTCTTTTTCTCAGCAAATAAATTTTACAAGAATAATACTGATAAGATTTTCCCCATTATACAAGTAATATTGGCAGGGTGTGGTGGTGCATGCTTGTAATCCCAGCACTTTGGGAGGCCGAGGAGACGGATGCTTGAGGCTGAGTTCAAAACCAGCCTGAACAACACAGTAAGACCCCTATCTGTACCCCACCCCCCACCACCAGAAAAAAGTAATAGAAAAGGCATAAAATACAGAAAATTTAAAAAACAAAGCACACACAAAACACATGCAATTGGCAGCACAGTGGCTCATGCCTATAACCTGAGCACTTTGAGAGGCTGAGGCAGAAGGATCACCTGAGCCCAGGGGTTCAAGATCAGCCTGGGCAACATAGCAAGACCCTGTCTCTACAAAGAGTAAAAAAAATAACTGGCCAGAGTAGCTGGGACTATAGAAACATACCACTATGCCCAGCTAATAGGTGTAGTTTTAGTAGAGATGGGGTTTCACCATGTTGCCCAGGCTGGTCTTGAGCTCCTGGACTTATCCACCTGCCTTGCCCTCCAAAAGTGCTAGGATTACAGGCATGAGCCACCATGTCCAGTCTAATTCTTTACTTTTTATAAAATGAAAAAAGGCCTCTATGTCACCTTGTTTTTTGTTGGTGATGTTTTGTTTTGTTTTGTTTTGACATAGGGTCTTGCTTTGTCACTCAGGCTGAAGTGCAGTGGTGTGATCATGGCTCACTATAGCCTTGACTTCCCCGGGCTCAAGCCATCCTGCCAACCTCTGCCTCCCAGCTCCCACCACCACCAAATAGCTGGGACTAGAGGTGTGTGCCACTATTCCTGGCTAATTTAAAAAAAATTTTTTTTTGTAGAGATAGGGTCTTGCTATGTTGTCCAGGCTGGTCTCAAATTCCTAAACTCAAGTGATCCTCCCACTTCAGCCTTCCAAAGTGCTGGGATTATAGGCAAGAGCCATCGTGTCCAGTCACATAAATTTTTCTGAAGTCTGCTTGTTAGCTTCTAATTTTAAAATTAATATATATTTAAGTTTTTTATTAATACATAATGATTGTACATATTTATGGGGTACGTGCAGTATTCTGATACATGCATACAACGTGTAATGAGCTAATCAGGGTCACTGGGATATCTATCACCTCAAACACTTATAATTTCTTTTGTTGGGTACATTCTAAATCTTCTCTTCTAGCTATTTTGAAATATACTATAAATTTTTGATAACTGTAGTCACTCTACTGTGCTATCAAACACTAAAACTTGTTCCTTCTGGTTTAACTATAGTTTTGTACTCATTAGCCAACTTTTCTTCTTCCCCTGCTCTCCACACTACCCTTTCCAGCCTCTGGTAACCACCAAAAAATTAATATCATATATATATATATTTATTTTATTTTTTTAAAGAGACAAGGAAGGGTCTTGCTATGTCACTCAGGCTGGACCAAAACTCTTAAGCTCAAGTGATCCACCACTTCAGCCAAGTAGCTAAAAATACAGGTGTATGCCACAATGCTTGGCTAATACCGAATAGATAACTATTATTTTTTTTTTTTAGAGATGGGACCTCACTTTTACCTAAGCTGGTCTTGAACTCCTGGGCTCAAGTAATCCTCCCACTTCAGCCTCCCTGGAATTACAAGCATGAGCCACTGAGCCCAGCCAAAACATTACTCTTAGATGTGAAATTGCTGAGTTGAAAGGTATGTATATGTAAACTTGACTGGGTCAAAATGCCCTCCCAAAAGTTGTGTCAATGTATGAGCAACCTTTTTATTTAAATATAAAGCAAAAATACTATCGATTACATATATATTTTAATGTCCTGAGGCCTCACTAAACTTCAGTGTCCATCTGAAAGTATGATTACTATTCTTGGCTGTGTGGACAAAGACTGTGAACTACACCCTACAGTTGTGTTATGCAATACAGTAGCTACTAGTCACACATGGCTACTGTGCATTTGAAATGTGCGTAGTCTGAATTGAGATGTACTGTAATTAAGTATAAGATACAAACCACATTTTGAAGACTTGGGACAAAAAAAGAATATATGTCATTAATAGTTCTTAAAATAGTAAATTGTTGAAATAATATGTTTATATATTGGGTTAAATGAAATTTGCTATTAAAATTAAGTTCACCTTTTTACTTTTTTAATGTGGCTACTAGAACATTTAAAACTGCATATATAATACATATTAGTATTTTTATTAGATGGAAATGCTCTGTAGAATATCTTTAATACAATATCATCAATAACTATTAAAACTACATTATGAAATACAGGCTTTACGAAGAAATCAGATTAAAGACTATTTAGTTTACTTAGTATAACGTATTCCTCTAATCTCAGTGCACTGAAAATGGGTGCATGTTTTAATATTAAATCGCCTTTTACCAACAATACTAAGAAAAGATAAATATATTTTGTTGTGGAAGAACAGATCAACAAAGTAAGACATCGTATTATTAAAGGCTTGGGAGTCTGATCAATTTACATTAAGATCAGGTGAGTACAAGATGACAAAACCAAAACCAATTCAGCACACATGAACTTATCTATGATGTTAAAACCTTTTTATTCTGTAATAATTTTAGGCTCCTGAGACCCCACATTACACCTAGTTGTGATGTCTCCCTAGTCTCCTGCAATCTGTGACAGCTTCTCAGTCCTTGTTTTTTCATTACCTTGACACTTGACGAGTACCGGTCAGTTACTTGGATAGTGTCTCCCAATGTGGATTTGTATGATGGTTTTATGAAGAGATTAAGGTTAGGCATTTTTGGCAAGAATACCACAGAAATGATGCATCTTTCTACTGAAGACAGAGGGGTGTAGATATGTCTTTTTACTGGTGCTGTTCATCTTGAACACCAGGTTAAGGTGGCATCTGCTAGATTACTGTAAAGCCACGATGTTTCTCTTTGTAATGGACAAATATCTTGAGGAAGATACTTAGAGACCATACAAATACAGTCTCTCCTCAAACTTTTGTCCAGTGATTTTAGCATCTATTGGTGGACCTTGCCTGCAAAAAAATATTACTATGGGGTTTCCCTAGTGGTGGTTTTCTATATCTCTCATCCCCTCTACATTTAATAACTGGAACGATACAGGACCTTTTGATGGCACATCAATTTGATTCCAAAAGGCTTTTATGAAACAAACCAATTAAAGCAGCAAAAGTTTACAAAGAAATTCTAGAGGCCTTTCACGCATGCAAAGTTTTAGTTTGCAGTTTCTGGAATTCTTCAGGAACCAAAGGCATTTCATGTGAAGAAACATGATCACAAATGAAACGATGCTGCCCTTGGTGATTTCTCTGAGGCACCAGGCACTCCTGACCCCTTACTAAACACTCCCCTGGATTCACTGCCGTCGCTAATTTCCCCCTGCCCTCCTCCCTCAATGGCCACTGTTCCTCAGCATTCTTTATGGTTTTCTCTTACCCTGTCTATCTCACGTATGTTGACATTCTTCAGGGTTCTATTCTTGTCACTCTGCATTCTTGTCACACTGTACCTTCCTGGGAAACAGCAATTAAACTGTTGCCAAACTATTAACTAATAAACACCTAACATCCTTCTCTCAACTGAAAAATATCTCAACTTGGATTTCTCAAGGTTGTGTCAAACTTCAACATATTCAGAAACTGATCTACTCCCTCCCTCAAAAAAACAATAAAAAAGAGATTTTCTTCTTGCAGCCTATCTCTCATACATATCAGTGATCACTACCAAGGCGTAGCTAGTTCCCTGAAACCCTGGGAGTCATTCCAACCTTCTCACTTTCTTTTACCTATTCATGGGCGGCCACTCCTAAGTAATAACTACTCACCCGTATAAATGCCTCTCAATCTGTCATTTCCTATTCCTTCCAGGCCTTGCTCTCATAACTTTTTAGTCCTTTATAGAAAATCCCCTAGAATTATCTTTTTTTTTTTAAAAGACGGAGTTTTGCTCTGTCGCCCAGGCTGGAGTGCAGTGGCGTGATCTATGCTCCCTGCAACCTCTGCCTCCTGGGTTTAAGCGATTCTCCTGCCTCATTCTCCTGAGTAGCTGGGACTACAGGCACATGCTACCACGCCCGGCTTATTTTTGTATTTTTAGTAGAGATAGGGTTTCACCATGTTGGCCAGGCTGGTCTTAAACTACTGACCTCAAGTGATCTGCCTGCCTTGGCTTCCCAAAGTGCTGGGATTACAGGCGTGAGCCATGGCGCCTGACCAATTAATTATCTTTCTAAAATGTGAATGTGATAACAATATTCCTCTGCCTAAAATCTTTCAATGACTCAATCTACAGAATAAAATCCAAAGTTCTTTACATGGCCATGATCTAGCATTCACCCATGCATGTAGCCTCACTCCTGCTATTTTCTCATATTCACTTTTGGTGGCTATGTAGGCCAGTTGGTCCAGCCAGTGAAACAACTCACTGAAGAAGGTTAGAAGAACAGGCTCTGGAATCAGACCAATTAGTTCAAATCCCAGTTTGCTACAAAAGTCTCTGCCAAAACAAAATAATTGCAGTTTCCAAAATGAACCCTATAATCTCTCAAGCTTACAAACCTTTTTGCACACATTTTGCTTTCACTGGGCAAATGCCTACTAATTTCTCAAGGCTCAGTGAGGATGTCGTAACTTGTGCAAGTCTTTTGGAGCAGTCTGCATCCCTCAAGGGTGAAGCAGGATTATTTCTACTGTTGCAGCTCCCACACAGCACCTCAGTCAGCCAGGGTTTGCCACCCTCTCCAGACAAGTTGGCTCTCTGTATCTGCGGGTTCAGCATCCACAGATTCAATCAACCACGGATCAAACATACTTAAGACATAAATGGTTATGTCTGTATTGAATATGTCCCAATTTTTTTTCTTATTATCCCCTAAACAATATAGTGTAACAACTATTTATATGGCATTTCTACTGGACTAGGTATTATAAGTAATCTAGAGATAATTTAAAGTACAGGGAGGATGTGTGTAGGTTATATGCAAATACTGTATCATTTTATATAAGGAACTTGAGCATCGTGGATTTTGGTATCTGCAGGGGTGGGGGTGTGGGAGTGTTTGTACGTCCTGGAACCAATCCTCCACAGATACCACGGATGACTGTTAATGTTCCCTGAGGGGAGACTGGGTCTTACCTACTATCTAATGACCATCTTCTTAGAAGGAGAAGGACACTAAAACCACTCACTATATTTTCATGTTTAACTCTGTTTAAAAACAATGCCTCTTGCTTGTCTGTTGCCAGAATAAGATTTTACTACCTCTGGATATATGGGAATCTCCACTGCTATTAAAATGTTGCAAAAGCAAAGGTATCTAATTGCATTGACACATACCTGTAATGAACAGTTTAATGAAATTAGTTGAATTCATTAATATAAAAAGCAGTTGCTATTTTAAAAAAATCCTGTTTTTTTTTCTTTCAAACTGATAAATCAAACATTTTTGAGTGCCTACTATGTACCAGATATTTACACATGATTTCATTTAATTCCCAGACCAAATCCCCAAAGCAGGGATTATTATCTCTACTCAGTAAATGAGAAAAGTGAGGCCCAGAGAATAAAGAACAACCAAAATTATATTGCCAGACACAGCCAGGAATTGAACCCAAGTCTGGTGATTTGAAATCTCGAGCTCCTCCTTCTATAGAACATTTATGTCCTCAAAAAATTATAATTTTAAAAATATAGTATTGGAGAAAAATTTGATCCTAAAAATAAAGAATAAGGTAATCATCCAGTCTAGTCACCTATGAAGTACTATTAGTAATATTCTTCCTTAAATCCTTGGAGTGGGGGTTGGGGGAGACAGGTACAGAAGAGACATGTCAGTAAGCAAATAAATGAACACTAGGAAAAGAGACTGATTCAACCTTGGAATACTGATAGCAATAGTAATGACAGTAATAATGGCAACAAACACGTATATGGTGCTTACTATGTACCTGGCACTATTCTAACAGCCATACATACACTATTCATTTAATCCTCACAGGAACCCTTCAAGGCTTGTATACTGTCATATTCATTTTACAGATGAAGAAACTAGCAGAGTTTAAGGGTCTTGCCCAAAGTAACTACTAATCAACATCAAAGCTGGGATTCAAACTCAGGCAGTCTGGCTCTTAAATCCATGTTCTTAACCTCTAAAAATGAACCTAGAGAACCATGAAGATTTGGAAATTAACAAATTATAACAATTTAACCTGAGACTGAAAAAAAGAGACACTAAATCAAAGGATGATACTTTCCAAAGTTGATGATACTTTGTACTTTCGCAAAGTTAAAGAAAAATAAGCATTTCCTGATGAGCTTTGTTAAAATACTAAAACAAGTTAATTAAAGTAATTGAGAAATCTACTTCTCTGAAGATCTTTAAAAAATCAGATAGACTCACATTTGTCTAAAGGGAATTTAATGATAGGTAGGTTCTAAAAAGGATGTGGGATTAACTATCTGCCTAAAACTGTCCTAACACACTTTAAGATTTTCTCAGTGTGCACCTGAATTACAGGTAGTTTCTTTGATACTGAGACTCTGTGTGATGATACTGTGTCTCTCTCTCTCTCTCTCTCTCTCTCTCTCTCACACACACACACACACACACACACACACACACACTCACTCACAAACACACACACACACACGATAGTTACCGAGTCTAAAAGTATAGAGACGCCAGTTTCTACTCTTACTCCTTCTCATCTGTACCCTTATAAAACTCCTTAAAGAGCTCACGGGGGAGGATTTTCCTAAGTCAGAAATTTCTCTATTTTCCCATAAACATTTTATTTCACATCTCATTTCATAACTTTATTAACATTCCCTGCAGTCCTTCATTTATGTCTTTTTAACATACTGTGTGCA
Organism: Cheracebus regulus; assembly: GCA_963574635.1. Taxonomy (NCBI): domain Eukaryota; kingdom Metazoa; phylum Chordata; class Mammalia; order Primates; family Pitheciidae; genus Cheracebus; species Cheracebus regulus. The sequence goes on from CAUYQU010029402.1 coordinate 24,578, forward strand.
CATATGGAATCAAGAAAATGGACCAATAAGACAATAACATTTTTATTTATTTTATTTTTTTTTTGAGACGGAGTCTTGCTCTGTTGCCCAGGCTGGAGTACAGTGGCGCTATCTTGGCTCATTGCAACCTCCACTGCCCGGATTCAAGTGATTCTCCTGCCTTGGCCTCCAGAGTACAGGAGCCACTATGCCTGGCCATAGAATTTTTATATCATTCTATATAAATTATTAAAATTAATACAATTTCAACTATCTTACTTTTGTTTTCTCTTTTCTCTTTCAAGGAATGCATACATTATTTCACCCATCCATTCACAACAGTAGCACAAAAGTCAATGTAACCATATTTCCATTTTAGAATAAGAAAACCTGAGTTGCAATAAACCTTCAAATATTGGTTTAGTTATTTTCCTGATCCTTAAAAACAGAATCATCAGAAGAAAAGAAACCACAGCCTAATAGCCTGAATGCAAGAGAAGAGGTACACTTACAATATATGTTGACATTTTTCCAAAAAGTAACTCACCTAAGTTTCCTGCCTTTGCTGGCTTTCCTATCTACTTTTTTGTGGATTTTGCTTCGCAACTTCTGGATTGCAAGCCACTGCCTGGAAAATTCACAAACAATGTTATGCACCATCACTAACAGAAATAGTTATACATGTTGACAAATTGGAATTTTTCTCACTAACAACCCTGCAGAAAGAATTCATCAACCTACATCAAGTTCCTCAAGCTAGTTTGGGGCCAGACTGACTAATCAATTGAACAGGATTTGTGCAATGGTAAAAAACAAATGGCAGCTGGGAAATTCTACAGCAAATTTGGTTAACAATGCTCCTTAGTATTTGAAGTTGCTGTGACAAGCACTAAATCTACCCGTCTGCAGGCAAACCCATCAAACTGAGCACAGCTGCTTGGGTTTCTTTTTAATGTTTTAGCTATGCAGCATGTTCTATTACTAATGTTGCAACTGCTGGTTGGTTTGAGTGTATGAGTTTTTTAAATCTAACTTTTCCTTTGGTAATCCTCCAGTGCTTTTTCTTGTGCTTTCCAAATTTCTGCTAATTTTTAAATAATTATTCACTACTGATACTAGTTTTTAATTGTTTTAAATTGTTTATATTTAATTGTTTTACTTGTTTTAAACTGTTAATTTTCATTTCATCTATAAATATTTCAGTACATGCTGCTATACAAGAGAAGAGATAAGGACTCTTCTCCTCCTCTCAATATAATCTCAATACCATTACCACATCTAAAAAAAAAAGTCAACAATAATTCTTTATTATCAAATATCCAGCCAGTCTCCACATTTCCTGGAATGTCTCAATTTTACAGTTGGCTTGTTTGGATCAGAATCCAAAAAAGATTCACATATTCTACAGTCATTTTAGATAAGAAGGAATTAATTTTCAATAAGGGATACTACACTGAGAAAATCTTCATGAATTGCTCATATGAACAAAAGTGAAAAAAAGAAAAAGGAGAAACAGCAGCAGCAGCTAGTCATCTTACCTGATTTATATAACGAAAACTCAACATCAGAAAAAAAAAATCTAGGGAAATCCAATTACTGTAATCTTAATATAATCTTAATTACCATAATCTATTTTATTGTAAAGTCAGATAAATGTACAATATAATCACCACTTAAATGCAATTTGCTCTATCACATTAAATTTATAGTGAACAGCTCTCCATAACATTCCAGAGATAAACGAAATATCAACAACATCCTACCATAAAATTCAAATATTTTACTCAAAATTATTTCATCAACACAAATTTTTCATTGCTTTCTCGAAAGGCTGCTCTGCCTAGAATCCCATTCTGGCACTTTCGGCTTTTGTTCCCTTTCATGCTTTTGCAAATTATGGCTCATGGCTATTTAAATGTACACTATTCATTAGGTAGCACTCTAAATGCACTTTTTATTTTCCAACCACAGGATGAAGCATACACACAAGAGCTTTCCTTCACTACTTTACATTCTAACCCGACATCTGGGTAATGCTGCCACGTTCCATTTCTAATTGTGCTGAAGCTTTTACTGAAGGAGTGGAGGTCTAAATTAGGGCAGACTCTAACAAAGCAGATTCGACTGAGAGCAAGGAACCTGTTGTGCAAAGTGCCATGTTCTGACAGCTGAGAGCACACATTTGGGTGGCTGCTTTGTATCCACTGGTCAACAGACTGATATGGATACAATCACAACGCAAACCAGGGAGCAAAGAGCATAAGAAAAACTCTGGAAAACAAACTCTAAAAACAAACACATAGGTGTTTTATAATTCCTTTTCAAATTGCACTTAAGGCAATGTAAGGTAAATAGTTGGTCACATTGTCTTTCTAGCTCTTATTATCTTGCTTAACTTCAGTAATTATAGGACCAATCATTGCTCTGCAGGTAGAATTAAAGGGACTCAAGAGGAGAAACTATTACATTGGCTGTTTGCATGAACAGAAAGCATATCTAGATTACCTTCCCATGGCCACCTGATCGTTGGGATCCAAGGAGCTGGTCTTTCGTTCTATGAGCTCTCGAAGGAGCTAGAGGAAAAAGGAAAGCAATAGATTTATTTATCATCTTCCAGTATAACTGACTTTAAAAGGGGACAGAAGGAATTCTGAATGGCATAGTGACAGCTCTAAAACTACAGTCAATAAGGGACAACCCAGTGGCAAGAGCATTACTGAATTCCCATTAATCCTTTCATATTTATATATCTTTAAAAAGTTGGCTATAGCAGTAGCTGAGAACAGAAGCCCATTTGGAAGACTTATTGTATTGCAGTTCATTTCAAACAGATGGATGAGTGTGCAACATTCCCTTCATTTTCTTCTTTTTTTTTTTTTGAGACAGAGTCTCACTCTGTTATCCAGACTGGAGTGCAGTGGTGCAATCTCGGCTCATTGCAACTTCCGCTTCCTGGGTTCAGGCAATTTTCCTGCCTCAGCCTCCAGAGCAGCTGGGGCTACAGGCACGTGCCACCATGCCTGGCTAATTTTTCGTATTTTTAGAAGAGATAATGTTTCACCATGTTAGCCAGGATGGTCTCAATCTCCTGACCTCGTGATCTGTCCACCTTGGCCTCCCAAAGTGCTGAGATTATAGGCATGAGCCAACACGACCAGCCCCCTTCATTGTTTTTATAATTAGTTTTGTCTACTCCTTCGATATTAATGGAGAATCTTTAAAAGGTCAGGTGGGAGGGCTGTGTGGCAAAAAGGGAAAAATGCACCAGCTTCTCACCAATAGGACAATGGTGCAAGGTTAACTTCTGAACGATAACCTCCAGCAGTCGGGAAGGTCTTCCTCAGGCAAAAAGCCTTTACTGCATATAATTAAAAGTGTGGGCATCATCCTCTTGTTTTCCATAGCTGCTACTCTACCAAGCTTGCTATTAAGTGATTTAGCTACTACATATGTTACCAACACATTCATAGACACAAAAATTTTAGGAGGAAACCTAAAGAAAGTGATTTGTGTATACTGAAAATATACAACAGAGGGCTAGTCTCTCATCCCATACAATTAACTCTACAGGAGTGATTCTAAATGACCCTCCTACTGTCATCTTAATCCTGACTCCACTGCACCTAGCTGAAATCTGCATCTGTACCTTTCATACAGACTTAAGAATCTGCACTGGATCTTAAAGTCCTGGGTGAAGAGAAGCAATGGATTTTAAAGTTAAACACTAAAGGAGAAGAATTCTAAATTACGGCAATAAAACTACAAGTGCTATCTAGGGAGAAAGAGACATAGAGATTAAAATTCCAAAAATCTTCTGAGAGAAATTTAGGAGAAGACACTAAGATAAACTAGTTCTGCTAATCATCTGACAATCATACAGGCTTGACCCTAAAACTTGTTTCTTCATAAAAATTAGCAATTATTTTGTAGGTGAGGCATGGTGGCAATAGAGGTATTTCACCAAATCAAATAGCTGAAGCCTGTGAGAAGATGAAGAAAGAGGAATAAATTCTTCTGAAAGCAGGTCTCTTTCTAATTTCATTTGTTTATGTAAGTAGGAACTCAAAGAAGTAAAACAAATTTATAATATTCACTTCCAAAAGACGAATCTCTATTGCAAAAGGGAAAAAGATACCTCAATTGCAATTAGAAAACCTACCACGATGTTTCTTCATTTGCTTATTTTGGACATTATTACCACAGCTATTATGTTTAAGAATGCAGGGACCAGAAGCGGCTCGTTTTATTATCACTAGAAAACAGCAAGCTATTTCTCTACCCTGTTTATCTGATTGATTCCCAACATCTTTCTGGCAACCAATCTATCAGTTTATCTCTCCTACTTCATCACAGTCACTTCTGGCAGCTAAATACAAGATCCAAATCCAGTGTTACACAGACATACGACACAGTAAACCTATGTAACACTGCTGCTGTGTAAACAGCTGCCCTTAAGGCTAAGCAGAAATGGGCTTCTGGTTCCTAGTCAATATTCTGTCAAAACCAAGGAGTAGGGGGAGTGAGGGGGAGTGGTTAATAATAATAAAGAAGAAAAAGAAGAGAAAGAAAAATAAAAAGGAAGGAAAATAATGGAATAACTGCATTTCATTGCCCTTACCTTGTTCGAGCCACGTAAGAGATTACGGCAACCATTCCTGGTTTTCCTAATCATCTCAGATCCCTTGAGACTGGGCAGTCGGGGTCACTGGGGAGCAAGCACTCATGCAAGGCTGCCCCAGCACCACAGGGCTGACCCTTGGGAAGACAGCCTCATGGGCCCTTGCCGAAGGCTGGTAATTGGAGCTCACAAGTGGATCTATTACACTTGCAGTGGTCTCTGCAATTCAAACACCAAGTTGGTGCAGCATTTACTTTCAAGCACTTTGTGTACTATACATATTCTGAGCTGTATTTTCACACACAAGTGCTTTGCGTGACTATTCCTAGTCATTCATGACTTGGAAGATTGTTTCATTGGTCTATCTGGCTAAGTCAAGTTTATTCAGGACAGTATTTCAGAAGATTCTGTTGTGTCCACAGTATGAAAAAGAAAGCAACAACAAAAAATACAGTTAAACAAATGATTCCCATGGCTATTACTACTTCCCACAGCTACTGCTATCACTGGATTTAAATTTAATCAGAAAATTGTTTTCAAAAAACTCACTTATTAAAAAAAGCTTTGGGGATACTGGCTGAAGAATTTGATTTTACTTCTGATTTTAATTTGTATAGCTTTAACTTTACAAATAAACTTTTCTACTAAAATTCCAATTTCTTTTACAATTATTAAAGGTTTTTATTTCAACAATGACGATTTAGTATTTATAATAATTTTCTATGTGATCTGGAAAATGGAGAGAGAGATAAAATGTTTTTGCTCTAATCTGTTAAAATTCCTCTGGATAATCAATTCAGAAAGGGTTGATTATACCTCTAGTTCTAGGGGAAAATCATAGATACAGTTAGGTTTTCAGGTCGGCCACAGAAACCTATTTAACCCATACCAATATACAAGAGGAAAAGTACTAATAGTACTATTCGGCATCCAATCAACATTTATAATATTACACTAGAAAAAATGTACCCTAGAAACAGCTAACAGCTAAAAATGGCAGATTGAACACATTAGTTTATCTCTTCTCAGCTCCTCTAAGAGACAGCTGAAGAATAAAACAAATATTAACCCACAAGAAAAAAGAGAAAGGGAGAGCTAATGAGTGCATATTTTCATAAATTTTTCCAAGACAGTAAGAAGACGGAGGAGTTATCATCCAAATGCCCAGAGTGAATAAAGGTGAAGATGAAGACAACTGTATTAGGCCACAGAATTCCTGTGAGGATCAGCTCTCTGGCAGCTACCATGCAAGGTGGGAAAAAGAGAAGGAGCAGAACCACTTGGGCTTTCTCCGTTATCCCACAGAGCCAAGTGACAACCACCTCTACCACCTCCCTCCTCTCGCTGAGAGAAAAGAAATTTTATTCTTTAGAAAAATTGAACCACAGAAGGTCCAGAATAGAGGGTAGCAGGCAAAGAAGCCTGGAATGAGGTACAAGGGAAAAGCTCTATGTTAATCTCTAAAACACTTTCCTTTCTCCCATCTTATTTGTAGAAAGCTAATAGCCCATTCTATAATTTCCTAGGCAGGAAAGCAGAGGAGTCTTTTCTAGAAGAAACTGAATGGTTTCTGCTCCCCCACCCCCAAAATTAGATTTCGAAGTTGCTATGGTCTTCTGCATGTGTCCCCCAAAATTCATACGTTGAAAGCTTAATCTCCAATGCAACAGCGTTGGAAGGTGACTGAGTCATGCAGGCTCTGTCCTCATGGATGGGATTAGGCGTTCCTCTAAAAGGGCCTGATAGGGGGAGTCTGTCCTTTTTGCCCTTCCACCTTCTCCTATGTGAATTCCCTCAGGAGAATTCAGCACCAAGGCACCATCTTGGAAGCAGAGAGCAGCCCTCACCGGACAACAGAAACTGCAGAAACTGCCAGCTCCTTGTTCTTGGACTTTTCAGCCTCCAGAACTGTGAGAAATAAATTTCTGCTGTTTTAAAATTACCCAGTCTGTGGTATTTTGCTATAGCAGCACAAACAAATAGACATACAGAAAACTAAGCAAATAAATACAAATTCTGACATCCAAGTCTACTTTAACAAAGAGGTCAGTTCACTGCATAATTATATTTAAAGAAGCCAAAAAGCTCTGCCTAGCTTTCAGAGATTCCAAATAATAAACTTTAATGCTTTATTCTTAAATATGAACAGACAGTTAAGGATCACCTGCATCTGAGGGAATCCTCATGCACAGACCAAGCAAATGGAAAAGAGACTGGAGGAAGCAATGCTGAGAACAAAATAAATGCTTAAAAAGGAAGAAAAAGGCCCCAAAACTTACAATGAATATCCCAGAGGAGTGGAAGAGAGTATACTCTGATAAGAGCAGGATGCTGTGAAAAGACTAAAATGGGAAAATAAACACTAAACAGAAAAATTTTTTAAATCCAACAGAAGAACTTAAATGAATGAAAATCTCTGATAAAACAAAAAGAAAACCAAAAGGCAAACAGATACTATCTTCTTGCTTTTTTGCAGACAAGACAAAAATTTAGAGGATAATCCAGAAAGTCAAATATCTAACTAACCAAGGCTGAGAGAAAATGTTTGGAGTAATACTGAAAATTTTCCAAAATCAAAGAAAGAATAGGAATGTACCTGCAAAGACCTAGCGCAACAAATAAAAAAAGGCCTTTGTCAAGATACATCACCATGAAATGCAGATTACCAGGAGTAAAGAGGAGATCCTAAGCAGTTAAAGAAAAAATGGGTTACATATAAAGAGGGTGACCATATGTCCCAGTTTACCCAAGAAAGTCCTGGTTTATACCTGTTTTCCTAATATGCTGTCAGGCTAGCACCTTACATGTCCCATTTTTGATAACAAATTATATGGTCACCCTACATATTAAAGAATGAAAATCTAAACGGGAAAAGACAAGTCAACAGCAAGAGCAGATAGCACAGGACAGCAAGGGACCTTCCAAATTCTATGGAAAATGACTTCCAGACTCAGATTCCATAAACAGCCTTGTTACTGTTGTTATTATTATTATTATTAAGACAGTCTCACTCTGTCACCCAGGCTGGAGCACAGTGGTGCAATCTCAGCTCATTGCAACCTCCGCCTCCTCAGCCAAATTATTAACCAAGTATAATGAGAGTTACATAAATGCATTTTTCAAACATGTAAGGACTCACCAGTTGACTTTCTATGTACTCTTTCACAGGAAGATGTACTTCAGTAAATGAGTATACAAAAATCAAGACATAAGATATTAGAAAAGAGAAGTCTAACTCAGGAAAGAAGCAAAGGCAAGCCCCGGGAACACAACCAGCAGGCCTGCTGTGCAGCCATACCAGAAGAGTCCAGAGAGCTCTAGGCTGAGGTCTCCAAGGGGGAAAAAAGTAGGAGGGAGGTGCAAAAGGATAGGTTATTTTATATATTCAAGGCAGGTGGAGTATATAGGGAAAAACAGCAATAGTTACATAGAAAACTAAGCAAATCTTTTAAAAACAGGCATTATTAACTCTAGGAAAAAACAAATTTGTAAGAAAAACATCATCATAATATAGCACTTGTTCCTATAGTTGGGATGTTTGTCCCCTGCAAAGCTTGTGTTGAAATTTGCTCTCAATGTTGTCTGGGCCGTGCATAGATGAAAGTCCTCCCTTGGTTGTGGGGAGTGAGTGAGTTCCCACTCTATTAGAACCCAGGAGCTGGCTGTTGAAAAGAGCCTGGTGTGCCTCAGTCCTCTAGCCTTCTCTCTTGCCACGTGATCTCTGCACATGCCAGCTCCCCTCCACCTTCCTTCATGAACAGAAGCAGCCTGAGGCTTCCACCAGAAGCCCAATCTTCCCAGCAGCAGAAGAGTGAGCCAAAGAAACCTTTTTTCCTCAAAAAAGTACCCATTCTCAGGTATTCCTTTAGAGCAATGCAGAACAGACTAAGACACTTGAGAGCAACATTTCCTTAGTAATAATTATGTAAACACTGACTGACAACTAGCCTAGCAGGTGTGACACATTCTCACTGCAGCTTTGATTTGCATTTCCCTAATGGCTAATGATGCTGAGCGTCTTCCTGTGCTTACTGGCCATTTGTGTATTCAGATCCTTTACCCATTTTAAAATGAGGTTATTTGTCTTTTTGTTATTGAGTTCTAAGAGTTCTGTATATCTTCTGGATACCAGTTCCTTATTGACTTCCCTCCTGTAATGTCTTTTCACTTTCTTCATAGTATCATTTGAAGCAGAAAAGTTTTTAATTTTGATGCAGTCCAATTTTTTCTTTTGTCATTTGTGTTTTGATTTGTAATCTAAGAAACCATTGTCTAACCCAAGGTCATGAAGCTTTACTCCTATGTTTTCTTCTAAGAGGTTTATAATTAATAGTGTAGCTCTTATTTTTAGGTCTACGATCCATTTTGAGTTAATTTTTGTATATGGTATAAGGTAAGGGTCCAACTTCATTCTTTTCATGTGGATATCCAATAACACCATTTGTTGAAAAAGACTATTCCTCACTGAGTTGTCTTGGCACCCTTGTTGAAAAACCAAGTAATTTTAAAAGCTTTTGGCTTTATGACCACATATTCCTTGGCTTTTTGAATTTGTCACCCAGAGTTATTGATACCTAATTTTTAGGCTTCCACAGTTCATAGCCACAGATGCTTGAGATGGAAAAAGCTTGGAGCAACCCTCTATTGAACTTAGGGCTAGCTGAGTCAGGATTCCTCAAATTTCCTCACTGGGAGATACAAAAGCAGACTCAAAGGATTGGGTTTACTCTTCCTGTGAATTCCCTCTCTCTTCCACAAGAATTCTCAGTGAAAATATAATTACTTTTGCTCTGTCTCCTGCCTTACCACCTTTTTTGGTTCTCAGCTCCCTAGTCTTTCAAATTATCCCCAAAAGGGCTGGGCCTGGTGGCTCACACCTGTAATCCCAGCACTCCGGGAGGCAGTGGCAGGCGGATCACTTGAAAACAGAAGTTAGAGATCAGCCTGGCCAAAATGGCAAAATTCTGTCTCTACTAAAAATACAAAAAAATTAGCTGGGGGTGGTGGCGCATGACTATAATCCCAGCTACTAGGGAGGCTGAGGCAGGAGAAATCACTTGAACCTGGAAGATGGAGGTTGCCATCAGATGAGATTGCATCACTGCACTCCAGTCTGGGCAACAGAGTGACATTCTGCCTCAAAAAAAAAAAAAAAAAAAAAAACTATCCCAAAAAGAAGTCACTTGCAATTTTTATATACCACATTTGAGGCATACAAAAAATAAATTGCATATACTATAATTTCAAAGAGTTCAGAAGGAATTACTATACATGCCTATAGTACAAATTGGCACAAAATGACCCACTCCCCAACTACATGTCCCCTTTCCACGTTGTCCACTCACTCCTAAACCAACAACTCCACCACCCAATATTTCTGCTTCCATTATTCTACTGAAACAACCTGTGCTAAAGTCTGGAGATCTCCATGTCTAGTGGGCACCTGGCACTACTCGTCCTATTAGACATCTTGAAGCAGCAAATGACACTGGATGTTCTCCCCTCACTGAAACACTCTTTTCTTGGCATCGGTGAGGCACCTCTCTGGCTTTGCTCCACATTCAGCCAGCCCCTCTAGCCAGCCATTAAATACCACCACTCCTCACGACTCAGTTCCAATCTTCCTTTTCTTCTCACTCCACAGGCTTTCTCCCAAGAACCTCTTTCTCTTCTCAAGGCTTCAATGACCTAAGAGTTATCCCTGGAAATTCCTCTTCCCTTATACCCAATATCTCATCTATCTCAAGTCTTATATTCACAAATTTGTCCACTTTTCTCCATCTCCACTGCCTCCACCCAGTACAGGATACTATCATCTTTGTTCACTCCATACATATATTTTTTGTTTGAGGTGGAGTCTCACTCTTGTCACTCAGCCTGGAATGCAGTGGTGTGATCTCTGCTCACTGCAACCTCTGCCTCCTGGTATCAAGCAATTCTCCCACCTGAGCCTCCTGAGTAGCTGCGATTATAGGCATGCAGCACCACGCCCCACTAATTTTTGTATTTTTAGTAAAGACAGGGTCTCTCCTTGTTGGCCAGGCTGGTCTCAAACTCCTGACCTCAGGTGATCTGCTCGCCTCAGCCTCCTAAAGTGCTGGGATTACAGGCGTGAGCCACCGTACCTGGCCTGCATACATATTTTTTGAGTATACTGGAGACATGGTCTCACCTGAGGCAGTGTAATAATTTACTCTTGTCCCTCCTCCATTTTTGTCTCCTCATGGTACTGAGTAGTATTTTCAAAAAGCGAATGTCAGGACATTTAACAGGGTACCACCAGGCCCCCTTGTCTACCTCTCCAACCTAACCCACCTCCGCCTCTGGGCTGCAGTCCCACCAGGCTTCATCCTGTGTGTGAAATGCTCTGTAGGCCCTGGCACCAGAGGCTGTTTTTGCATATGCGCTGCCAGAACAGGCTTCCCTAGCCACTGACCTCCCACGCCTCCTCCTCCACTCGTTTGTTAAATCTAAACCTTTCTTAACCACAGCTACACTCACACGCAGGCCCTGTTCCTTTGTTGTTCTTACCGTACACGGTACTCAGGGACTCCTTGATTAACGTCTCCTTCCTCCCCTTGCCGACTGTGTGCTGTGTGACAGCAGAGACTCCATCTGAACATGATCACCACTCTAGCCCCTGCAGGGGCCCCTTGAAGGAGCTCCATATATACACAGAGGGGAAAACAATTATTTCTGAGAGAAAATGCCAAATTTGTGTTTGCTTTGTCATTTCCCTGGCCACACATACATACCTTTTCAGTGCTTTTACACAAAAGGAATTAATATACAATAACCTGGCTCTAATCCAGAGCACCATTATCTACCTAAGAATAGAGAAGCCTATCCGTTTTTGTCAGTTGTTTTTTTTATTTTTTTTATTTTTTAGAATGAAAGAGAGAAAGAGGAAGAGATTTTAGAAAAAGAGAGAAAAGGAGAAAGAAACAGCAAAAGAAAGAAAAAAAGAATGAAAGAGAAAGAAAGAGGAAGAGATTATAGAAAAAGAGAAAAAGAGGAAGAAAGAAACAGCAAAAGAAAGAAAAAAATGAATGGAAGAGAGAAAGAAAGGGGGAGAGAAAGAGGGAGAGAGAATGGGATTCTTGTTTTATTGCTCAGGGTAGAATACAGTCTAAAAATGCATATTAAAAACCTCTTTTATGCCAATAATTGTGTTCAACAATGGAGACAGGAAGGAATAGGAGATGAAAATAACAAATAAGCAGCCAACCAATATTTTATTTAAACCTGTGAAATGCTATGCAATTGCTGGGGAGTGATTAACTTCCAGTTATGTGGTCACTTTTAAAAGAGGTATAATGTGATACTGAGAAAAATGTATGTTTTGTGGATTTGTGGGAGGAGAGTTCTGTAAATATTTGTTAAGTCTAGTTGTTCCAGGTGTGAGTTCAAGTCCTGGATATCCTTGTTAATTTTCTATCTCGTTGATCTGTGTAATATTGGCAGTGTAATGTTAAAGTCTCCCACTATTACTGTGTGGGAGTCTAAGTCTCTTTCTCAGTCTCTAAGAACTTGCTTTATGAACCTGGTTGCTCCTATATTGGGTGCATATATATTTAAGATAGTTAGC